>JAWPHD010023719.1:0-21357 GCA_037043455.1 Cyrtodaria siliqua
GCGTAAGAACTGAATATATATGCGTAAGAACTGAACATATATGGGTAAGAACTGAATATAAATCTGTAAGAACTGAATATATATGTGTAAGAATGGAATATATATGTGTAATTAGTGAATATATATGTGTAAGAACTGAATATGTATGTGTAAGAACGGAATATATATGTGTAAGAACGGAATAAATATGTGTAAGAACGGAATATATTTGTGTAAGAACGGAATATGTACGTGTAAGAACGGAATATATATGTGTAAGAACTGAACATATATGTGTAAGAAATGAATATATATGCGTAAAAACTGAATATATATGCGTAAGAACTGAATATATATCTGTAAGAACTGAATATATATGTGTAAGAACTGAATATATATGCGTAAGAACTGAATATATATTCGTGAGAACGGAATATATATGTGTAAGAACGGAATATATATGTGTAAGAACGGAATATGTACGTGTAGGAACGAAATATATATTTGTAAGAACGAATATATATGTGTAAGAAGTGAATATATATGTGTAAGAAGTGAATATATATGTGTAAGTACGGAATATATATGTGTAAGTACGTGGAATAAATATGTGTAAGAACGGAATATATATGTGTTAGAACGGAATATATATGTGTATATATGTGTAAGAACGGAATATATATATGTAAGAACTGAATATATATGTGTAAGAAGTGAATATATATGTGTAAGAAGTGAATATATATGTGTAAGAACGAAATATATATGTGTAAGAACGGAATATATATGTGTAAGAACGGAATATATATGTGTAAGAACGGAATATGTACGTGTAAGAACGGAATATATATTTGTATGAACGGAATATATATGTGTCAGAAGTGAATATATATGTGTAAGAACTGAATATATATGCGTAAGAACGGAATATATATGTGTAAGAACGGAATATGTACGTGTAAGAACGGAATATATATTTGTAAGAACGGAATATATATGTGTAAGAAGTGAATATATATGTGTAAGAACTGAATATATATGCGTAAGAATGGAATATATATGCCTAAGAACTGAATATATATGCGTAATAACGTAATATATATGTGTAGGAACGGAATATATATGTGTAAGAACTGAATATATATGTGTAAGAACGGAATATATATGCGTAAGAACGGAATATATGTGTAAGAACGGAATATATATTTGTAAGAACGGAATATATCTGTGTAAGAACGGACAATATGTGTGTAATAACGGAATATATACGTGTAAGAACGGAATATATGTGTAAGAACGGAATATATATGTGTAAAAGCGGAATATATATGTGTAAGAACGGAATATATACGTGTAAAAACGGAATATATACGTGTAAGAACGGAATATATATTTGTAAGAAAGATATATATATGCGTTAGAACGGAATATATATGTGTAAGAACGGAATATATATGTGTAAGAACGGAATATATGTGTAAGAATATATATGCGTAAGAACGGAATATATATGTGTAAGAACGGAATATATATACGTAAGAACTGAATATATATGCGTAAGAACTGAATATATATGTGTAAGAACTGAATATATGTGTAAGAACTGAATATATATGAGTAAAACTGAATATATATGCGTAAGAACTGAACATATATGCGTAAGAACTGAATATATATGTGTAAGAACTGAATATATATGTGTAAGAACTGAATATTTTTGCGTAAAACTGAATACATATGCGTAAGAACTGAATATATATGCGTAAGAACTGAAGATATATGTGTAAGAACGGAATATATATGTGTAAGAACGGAATAAATATGTGTAAGAATGGAATATATATGTGTAAGAACTTAATATATATGTGTAAGAACGGAATTTATATGTGTAATAACGGAATATGTACGTGTAAGAACGGAATATATATGTGTAAGAACTGAATATATATGTGTAAGAAGTGAATATATATGTGTAAGAACTGAATATATATGTGTAAGAACTGAATAGATATGTGTAAGAACGGAAAATATATGTGTAAGAACGGAATATATATTTGTAAGAACGGAATATGTGCGTGTAAGAACGGAATATATATGTGTAAGAGCTGAACATATATGTGTAAGAACTGAATATATATGTGTAAGAACTGAATAAATATGTGTAAGAACTGAATATATATGTGTAAGAACGGAATAAATATGTGTAAGAACGGAATATATATGTGTAAGAACTGAATATATACGTGTAAGAACGGAATATATATGTGTAAGAACGGAATATATATGTGTAAGAACGGAATATATGTGTGTAAGAACTGAATATATATGTTCAAGAACTGAATATATATGTGTAAGAACTGAATATATATTTGTAAGAAACTGAATATATATGTGTAAGAACTGAATATATATGAGTAAGACCTGAATATATGTACGTGTAAGAACGAAATATATATGTGTAAGAACGGAATATATATGTATATATATGTGTAAGAACGGAATATATATGTGTAAGAACGGAATATATATGTGTAAGAACTGAACATATATGTGTAAGGAATGAATATATATGCGTAAGAACTGAATATATATGCGTAAGAACTGAATATATATGGGTAAGAACTGAATATAAATCTGTAAGAACTGAATATATATGTGTAAGAATGGAATATATATGTGTAATTAGTGAATATATATTTGTAAGAACTGAATATATATGTGTAAGAACGGAATATATATGTGTAAGAACGGATTTAATATGTGTAAGAACGGAATATATTTGTGTAAGAACGGAATATGTACGTGTAAGAACGGAATATATATGTGTAAGAACTGAATATATATGTGTAAGAACGGAATATATATGTGTAAGAAATGAATATATACGTGTAAGAACGGAATATATATGTGTAAGAACGGAATATATATGTGTAAGAACGGAATTTATGTGTGTAAGAACTGAATATATATGTCAAGAACTGAATATATATGTGTAAGAACTGAATATATATTTGTAAGAAACTGAATATATATGTGTAAGAACTGAATATATATGCGTAAGAACTGAATATAATGTACGTGTAAGAACGAAATATATATGTGTAAGAACGGAATATATATGTGTATATATGTGTAAGAACGGAATATATATGTGTAAGAACGGAATATATATGTGTAATAAGTGAATATATTTGTGTAAGAACGGAATATATATGTGTAAGAACTGAACATATATGTGTAAGAAATGAATATATATGCGTAAAAAATGAATATATATGCGTTAAGAACTGAATATATATCTGTAAGAACTGAATATATATGTGTAAGAACTGAATATATATGCGTAAGAACTGAATATATATTCGTGAGAACGGAATATATATGTGTAAGAACGGAATATATATGTGTAAGAACGGAATATGTACGTGTAAGAACGGAATATATATGTGTAAGAACGGAATATATATGTGTAAGAACGGAATATATATGTGTAAGAACTGAATATATAATAGTAAGAACTGAATATATATGCGTAAGAACTGAATATATATCTGTAAGAACTGAATATATATGTGTAAGAACAGAATATATATGCCTAAGAACTGAAGATATGTGTAAGAACGGAATATATATGCGTAAGAACTGAATATATATGCGTAAGAACTGAAGATATATGCGTAAGAACTGAAGATATGTGTAAGAACGGAATATATATGTGTAAGAACGGAATATATATTTGTAAGAACGGAATAAATATGTGTAAGAACGGAATATATATGTGTAAGAACTGAATATATAATTGTAAGAACGGAATATATATGTGTAAGAACGAATATATATGTGTAAGAACTGAACATATATGTGTAAGGAATGAATATATATGCGTAAGAACTGAATATATATGCGTAAGAACTGAATATAAATGGGTAAGAACTGAATATAAATCTGTAAGAACTGAATATATATGTGTAAGAATGGAATATATATGTGTAATTAGTGAATATATATGTGTAAGAACTGAATATGTATGTGTAAGAACGGAATAAATATGTGTAAGAACTGAATATATTTATGTAAGCACTGAATATATATGTGTAAGAACTGAATATATATGCGTAAGAACTGAATATATATGCGTAAAACTGAAAATATATGCGTTAGAACTGAACATATATGTATAAGAAATGAATATATATGCGTAAGAACTGAATATATGTGCGTAAGAACTGTATATATATGTGTAAGAACGGAATATACACGTGTAATAACGGAATATATATGTGTTAGGACGGAATATATATGTGTAAGAACTGAATATACATGTGTAAGAACTGAATATATATTTGTAAGAAACTGAATATATAAGTGTAAGAACTGAATATATATGCTTAAGAACTGAATATATATGCGTAAGAACGGAATATATATGCGTAAGATCGGAATATATATGTGTAAGAACGGAATATATATGTGTAAGAACGGAATATATATGTGTATATATGTGTAAGAACGGAATATATATGTGTAAGAACTGAATATATATGTGTAAGAAGTGAATATATATGTGTAAGAACTGAATATATATGTGTGAGAACGGAATATATATGTGTAAGAACGGAAAATATATGTGTAAGAACGGAATATGTACGTGTAAGAACGGAATATTTATGTGTAATAACTGAACATATATGTGTAAGAACTGAATATATCTGCGTAAGAAATGGATATATATGCGTAAGAACTGAATATATATCTGTAAGAACTGAATATATATGTGTAAGAACTGAATATATATTTGTAAGAACGGAATATATATGTGTAAGAACGGAATATATATGTGTAAGAACGGAATATGTACTAGCAAGAACGGAATATATATTTGTAAGAACGGAATATATATGTGTAAGAAGTGAATATATATGTGTAAGAACTGAATATATATGTGTAAGAACGGAATAGATAAGTGTAAGAACGGAATAAATATGTGTAAGAACGGTATATATATTTGTAAGAAATGAATATATAAGTGTAAGAAATGAATATATATGTGTAAGAACTGAATATATATGTGTAAGAACTGAATATATATGCGTAAGAACTGAATATATATGTGTAAGAACGGAATATGTACGTGTAAGAACGGAATATATATGTGTAAGAACGGAATATATATGTGTATATATGTGTAAGAACGGAATATATATATGTAAGAACTGAATATATAGTGTAAGAAGTGAATATATATGTGTAAGTACTGAATATATATGTGTAAGAACGGAATATATATGTGTAAGAACGGAATATATATGTGTAGAACGGAATATGTACGTGTAAGAACGGAATATATATGTGTAAGAACTGAACCTATATGTGTAAGAAAATGAATATATATGCGTAATAACTGAATATATATGTGTAAGAACGGAATATATATGTGTAAGAACTGAATATATATGTGTAAGAATTGAATATATATATGTAAGAAATGAATATATATGTGTAAGTAAGAACTGAATATATATATGTGTAAGAACGGAATATATATGTGTTAGAACGGAATATATATGTGTAAGAACTGAATATATATGTGTAAGAACTGAATATATATATGTAAGAACTGAACATATATGTGTAAGAACTGAATATATATGCGTAAGAACTGAATATAGGTGCTTTAGAACTGAATATATATGCGTAAAGAACTGAATATATATGCGTAAGAACTGAATATATATGCGTAAGAACTGAATATATATGCGTAAGAACGGAATATATATGTTTAAGAACGGAATTTATATGTGTAAGAACTGAATATATATGTGTAAGAACGGAATATATGTGTAAAAATATATATGCGTAAGAACGGAATATATATTTGTAAGAACAGAATATATACGTGTAAGAACGGAAAATATATGTGTAAGAACAGAATATATATGTGTACGAACGGAGTATATATTTGTAAGAACTGAATATATATGCGTAAAACTGAATATATATTCGAAAGAAAGGAATATATATGCGTAAGAACGGAATATAAGTGTAAGAACGGAATATATATGCGTAAGAACTGAATATATATGCGTAAGAACTGAATATATATGCGAAAGAACTGAATATATATGCGTAAGAACTGAATATATATGTGTAAGAACGGAATATATATGTGTAAGAATGGAATATATATGCGTAAGAACTGCATATATATGTGTAAGAACGGAATATATATTTGTAAGAACGGAATTTTTATGTGTTAGAAGTGAATATATATGTGTAAGAACTGGATATATATGCGTAAGAATGGAATATATATGCGTAAGAACTGCATATATATGTGTAAGAACGGAATATATATTTGTAAGAACGGAATTTTTATGTGTTAGAAGTGAATATATATGTGTAAGAACTGAATATATATGCGTAAGAATGTAATATATATGTGAAAGAACTGGATATATATGCGTAAGAACGGAATATATATGTGTAAGAACTGAATATATATGTGTAAGAACGGAATATATATGCGTTAGAACTGAATATATATGTGTAAAAACTGAATATATATGCGTAAGAACTGAATATATATGCTTAAAACTGAATATATATGCGAAAGAACTGAATATATATGCGTAAGAACGGAATATATGTGTAAGAACGGAATATATATTTGTAAGAACGGAATATATATGTGTAAGAACGGAATATATACGTGTAAGAACGGAATATATATGTGTAAGTACAGAATATATATGTGTAAGAATGGAATATATATGTGTAAAAACGGAATATTTGTGTGTAATAACGGAATATATACGTGTAAGAACCGAATATATGTGTAAGAACGGAATATATATGTGTAAAAACGGAATATATATGTGTAAGAACGGAATATATACGTGTAAGAACGGAATATATACGTGTAAGAACGGAATATATATTTGTAAGAACGTAATATATATGTGTAAAAACGGAATATCTATGTGTAAGAACGGAATATATACGTGTAAGAACGGAATATATACGTGTAAGAACGGAATATATATTTGTAAGAACGGAATATGCATGCGTTAGAACGGAATATATATGTGTAAGAACGGAATATATATGTGTAAGAACGAAATATATATGTGTAAGAACTGAATATATATGTGTAATAAGTGAATATATATGTGTAAGAACGGAATATATATGTGTAAGAACTGAATATGTACGTGTAAGAATGGAATATATATGTGTAAGAACTGAACATATATGTGTAAGAAATGAATATATATGCGTAAGAACTGAATATATATGCGTAAGAACTGAATATATATCTGTAAGAACTGAATATATATGTGTAAGAACTGAATATATATGCTTAAGAACTGAATATATATTCGTGAGAACGGAATATATATGTGTAAGAACGGAATATATATGTGTAAGAACGGAATATGTACGTGTAAGAACGGAATATATATTTGTAAGAACGGAATATATATGTGTAAGAAGTGAATATCTATGTGTAAGAAGTGAATATATATGTGTAAGAGCGGAATATATATGTGTAAGAACGGAATAAAAATGTGTAAGAACGGAATATATATGTGTAAGAACTGAAAATATAATTGTAAGAACTGAATATATATGCGTAAGAACTGAATATATATCTGTAAGAACTGAATATATATGTGTAAGAACTGAATATATATGCGTTAGAACTGAATATATATGCGTAAGAACTGAAGATATATGCGTAAGAAGTGAATATATGTGTAAGAACGGAATATATATGTGTAAGAACGGAATATATATGTGTAAGAACGGAATAAATATGTGTAAGAACGGAATATATATGTGTAAGAACTGAATATATAATTGTAAGAACGGAATATATATGTGTAAGATCAGAATATATATGTGTAAGAACTGAACATATATGTGTAAGTAATGAATATATATTCGTAAGAACTGAATATATATGCGTAAGAACTGAATATATATGGGTAAGAACTGAATATATATCTGTAAGAACTTAATATATATGTGTAAGAATGGAATATATATGTGTAAGTAGTGAATATATATGTGTAAGACCTGAATATGTATGTGTAAGAACGGAATATATATGTGTAAGAACGGAATAAATATGTGTAAGAACGGAATATATATGTGTAAGAACTGAATATATATGTGTAAGAACTGAATATATATGCGTAAGAACTGAATATATATGCGTAAAACTGAATATATATGCGTTAGAACTGAACATATATGTATAAGAAATGAATATATATGCGTAAGAACTGAATATATATTCGTAAGAACTGAATATACATGTGTAAGAACGGAATATATATGCCTAAGAACTGAATATATATGTGTAAGAACGGAATTTATATGTGTAAGAAAGGAATATACACGTGTAATAACGAAATATATATGCTTAAGAACGGAATATATATGCGTAAGAACGGAATATATATGTGTAAGAACGGAATATATATGTGTAAGAACGGAATATATATGTGTTAGAACGGAATATGTACGTGTAAGAACGGAATATATGTGTGTAATAACTGAACATATATGTGTAAGAACTGAATATATCTGCGTAAGAAATGAATATATATGCGTAAGAACTGAATATATATCTGTAAGAACTGAATATATATGTGTAAGAACTGAATATATATTCGTAAGAACGGAATATATATGTGTAAGAACGGAATATATATGTGTAAGAACGGAATATGTACGTGTAAGAACGGAATATATATTTGTAAGAACGGAATATATATGTGTAAGAAGTGAATATATATGTGTAGGAACTGAATATATATGTGTAAGAACGGAATATATAAGTGTAAGAACGGAATAAATATGTGTAAGAAAGGAATATATATGTGTAAGAAATGAATGTATAAGTGTAAGAACTGAATATATATGTGTAAGAACTGAACATATATGTGTAAGAACTGAATGTATATGCGTAAGAACTGAATATATATGCGTAAGAACTGAATATATATGTGTAAGAACGGAATATGTACGTGTAAGAACGGAATATATATGTGTAAGAACGGAATATATATGTGTATATAAGTGTAAGAACGGAATATATATGTGTAAGAACTAAATATATATGTGTAAGAAGTGAATATATATGTGTAAGAACTGAATATATATGTGTAAGAACTGAATATATGTGTAAGAACTGAATATATATGCGTAAGAACTGAATATATATGCGTAAGAACGGAATATATATGAGTAAGAACGGAATATATATGTGTAAGAACAGAATATGTACGTGTAAGAACGAAATATATATGTGTAAGTACTTAATATATATGTGTAAGAAGTGAATATATATGTGTAAGAAGTGAATATAGATGTGTAAGAACGGAATATATATGTGTAAGAAGTGAATATATATGTGTAAGAACTGAATATATATGTGTAAGAACTGAATATATATGTGTAAGAACGGAATATATATGTGTAAGAACGGAATATATATGTGTAAGAACGGAATATGTACGTGTAAGAACGGAATATATATGTGTTAGAACTGAACATATATGTGTAAGAAATGAATATATATGCGTAATAACTGAATATATATGCGTAAGAACTGAATATATATGCGTAAGAACTGAATATATAACTGTAAGAACTGAATATATGTGTAAAAATTGAATATATATGCGTAAGAACTGAATATATATGCGTAAGAACGGAATATATATGAGTAAGAACGGAATATATATGTGTAAGAACGGAATATGTACGTGTAAGAACGGAATATATATGTGTAAGAACTTAATATATATGTGTAAGAACGGAATATATATGTGTAAGAACGGAATATATATGTGTAAGAAGTGAATATATATGTGTAAGAACTAAATATATATGTGTAAGAACTGAATATATATGTGTAAGAACTGAATATTTATGCGTAAGAACTGAATATATATGTGTAAGATGTGAATATATATGTGTAAGAACTAAATATATATGTGTAAGAACGGAATATATATGTGTAAGAACGGGATATATATGTGTAAGAACGGAATATGAACGTGTAAGAACGGAATATATATGTGTAAGAACTGAATATATATGTGTAAGAAGTGAATATAGATGTGTAAGAACGGAATATATATGTGTAAGAAGTGAATATATATGTGTAAGAACTGAATATATATGTGTAAGAACGGAATATATATGTGTAAGAACTGAATATATATGTGTAAGAACTGAATATATATGTGTAAGAACTGAATATATATGTGTAAGAACGGAATATATATGTGTAAGAACGGAATATATATGTGTAAGAACGGAATATGTACGTGTAAGAACGGAATATATATGTGTTAGAACTGAACATATATGTGTAAGAAATGAATATATATGCGTAATAACTGAATATATATGCGTAAGAACTGAATATATATGCGTAAGAACTGAATATATAACTGTAAGAACTGAATATATGTGTAAGAATTGAATATATATGCGTAAGAACTGAATATATATGCGTAAGAACGGAATATATATGAGTAAGAACGGAATATATATGTGTAAGAACGGAATATGTACGTGTAAGAACGGAATATATATGTGTAAGAACTTAATATATATGTGTAAGAAACGGAATATATATGTGTAAGAACGGAATATATATGTGTAAGAAGTGAATATATATGTGTAAGAACTGAATATATATGTGTAAGAACTGAATATATATGTGTAAGAACTGAATATTTATGCGTAAGAACTGAATATATATGTGTAAGATGTGAATATATATGTGTAAGAACTAAATATATATGTGTAAGAACGGAATATATATGTGTAAGAACGGGATATATATGTGTAAGAACGGAATATGAACGTGTAAGAACGGAATATATATGTGTAAGAGCTGAATATATATGCGTAGGAACTGAATATTTATTCGTAAGAACGGAATATATATGTGTAAGAACGGAATATATATTTGTCAGAACGGAATATGTACGTGTAAGAACGGAATATATATTTGTAAGAACTGAATATATATGTGTAAGAACGGTATATATATGTGTAAGAACGGAATAAATATGTGTAAGAACGGAATATATATGTGTAAGAACGGAATAAATATGTGTAAGAATGGAATATATATGTGTAAGAACTTAATATATATGTGTAAGAACGGAATTTGTAAGTGTAAGAACGGAATATGTACGTGTAAGAACGGAATATATATGTGTAAGAACTTAATATATATGTGTAAGAAGTGAATATATATGTGTAAGAACTGAATATATATGTGTAAGAACTGAATATATATGTGTAAGAACGGAATATTTATGTGTAAGAACGGAATATATATGTGTAAGAACGGAATATGTGCGTGTAAGAACGGAATATATATGTGTAAGAACTGAAAATATATATGTAAGAAATGAATATATATGCGTAAGAACTGAATATATATGCGTAAGAACTGAATATATATGCGTAAGAACTGAATATATATCTGTAAGAACTGAATATATATGTGTAAGAACTGAATATATATGTGTAAGAACGGAATATATATGTGTAAGAACGGAATATATATGCGTAAGAACTGAATATATATGCGTAAGAACTGAATGTATATGCGTAAGAACTGAATATATATGCGTAAGAACTGAATATATATGCATAAGAACTGAATATATATGCGTAAGAACGGAATATATATGAGTAAGAACTGAATATATATGCGTAAGAACGGAATATATATGCGTCAGAACGGAAGATATATGTGTAAGAACTGAATAATATATGTGTATAGAACGGAATATATGTGTAAGAATATATATGTGTAAGAACGGAATATATATGTGTAAGAACTGAATATATATGCGTAAAAACTGAATATATATGCGTAAAACTGAATATATATGCGAAAGAACGGAATATATATCCGTAAGAACGGAATATATGTGTAAGAACGGAATATATGTGTAAGAACGGAATAAATATGTGTAAGAACGGAATATATATGTGTAAGAATTGAATATATATTTGTAAGATCTGAATATATAGTGTAAGAACGGAATATATATGTGTAAGAACGGAATAAATATGTGTAAGAACGGAATATATATGTGTAAGAAATGAATATATATGTGTAAGAACTGAATATATATGCGTAAGAACGGAATATATATGCGTAAAACTGAATATATATGCGTTAGAACCTGAACGTATATGTGTAAGAAATGAATATATATGCGTAAGAAACTGAATATATATGCGTAAGAACTGAATATATATGTGTAAGAACGGAATACATATGCGTAAGAACTGAATATATATTTGTAAGAACGGAATATATATGTGTAAGAACGGAATGTATACGTGTAAGAACAGAATATATATGTGTAAGAACTGAATATATATTTGTAAGAACGGAATATATATGTGTAAGAACGGAATATATACGTGTAAGAACGGAACATATATGTGTAAGAACGGAATATATATGTAAGAACGGAATATATATGTGTGTAAGAACTGAATATATATGTGTAAGAACTGAATAATATATTGTAAGAAACTGAATATATGTGTGTAAGAAGTGAATATATATACGTAAACACTAAATATATATGCGTAAGAACGGAATATATATGTGTAAGAACGGAATATGTACGTGTAAGAACGGAATATATATGTGTAAGAACGGAATACATATGTGTATATATGTGTAAGAATGGAATATATATGTGTAAGGACTGAATATATATGTGTAAGAAGTGAATATATATGTGTAAGACTGAATATATATGTGTAAGAACGGAATATATATGTGTAAGAACGAAATATGTTGTGTAAGAACGGAATATGTACGTGTTAGAACGGAAATATATGTGTAAGAACTGAACATATATGCATTAGAACTGGATATATATGCGTAAGAACTGAATATATATCTGTAAGAACTGAATATATATGTGTAAGAACTGAATATATATGCGTAATAACTGAATATATATTCGTAAGAACGGAAAATATATGTGTAAGAACTGAATATATAAGAGTAAGAACTGAATATATATGTGTAAGAACTGAATATATATGTGCAAGAACTGAATATATATGCGTAAGAACTGAATATATGTGTAAAAACTGAATATATATGTGTAAGAACGGAATATATATGTGTATGAACGGAATATGTTCGTGTAAGAACGGAATATTTATGTGTAAGAAAGGAATATATATGTGTATATATGTGTAAGAAAGGAATATATATGTGTAATAACTAAATAAATATGTGTAAGAAGTGAATATATATGTGTAAGAACGGAATATATATGTTAAGAAAGGAATATATACGTGTAACAACGGAATATATATGTATAAGAACTGAACATATATGCGTAAGAAATGAATATATATGCGTTAGAACTGAATATATATGCGTAAGAACTGAATATATATGCGTAAGAACTGAATATATATCTGTAAGAACTGAATATGTGTGTAAGAACTGAATATATAAGTGTAAGAACTGAATATATATGTGTAAGAACTGAATATATATGTGTAAGAACTGAATATGTATGCGTAAGAACTGAATATATATGAGTAAGAACTGAATATATATGCGTAAGAACTGAATATATATGTGTAAGAACGGAATATATATTTGTAAGAACGGAATATATACGTGTAAGAAGGGAATATATACGTGTAAGAACGGAATATATATGCGTAAGAACTGAATATATATGCGTAAGAACTGAATGTATATGCGTAAGAACTGAATATATATGCGTAAGAACTGAATATATATTCGTAAGAACTGAATATATATGCGTAAGAACGGAATATATATGAGTAAGAACTGAATATATATGCGTAAGAACGGAATACATACGCGTCAGAACGGAAGATATATGTGTAAGAACTGAATAATATATGTGTAAGAACGGAATATATGTGTAAGAATATATATGTGTAAGAAAGGAATATATATGCATAAGAATTGAATATATATGTGTAAGAACTGAATATATTTGTGTAAGAACTGAATATATATGCGTAAAATCTGTATATATTTGTGTAAAACTGAATATATATGCGAAAGAACGGAATATATATCCGTAAGAACGGAATATATGTGTAAGAACGGAATATATATGTGTAAGAACGGAATATATATGCGTAAAACTGAATATATATGCGAAAGAACTGAATATATATGTGTAAGAACGGAATATATATGTGTAAGAACGGAATATATATGTGTAAGAACGGAATAAATATGTGTAAGAGTGGAATATATATGGGTAAGAACTGAATATATATGTGTACGAACTGAAGATATATGTGTAAGAACGGAATATATATGTGTAAGAACGGAATATATATTTGTAAGAAGTGAATATAAATGTGTAAGAACTGAATATATATGTGTAAGAACGGAATATATATATGTGTAAGAACGGAATATATGTGTGTAAGAACGGAATATATATGTGTAAGAACTGAATATATATATGTAAGAACTGAATATATATGTGTAAGAAGTCAATATATATGTGTAAGAACTGAATATATATGTGTAAGTAGTGAATATATATGTGTAAGAACTGAATATATATGTGTAAGAACGGAATATATATGTGTAAGAACGGTATATGTATTTGTAAGAACGGAATATATATGTGTAAGAACTGAACATATATATGTAAGAAATGAATATATATGCGTAAGAACTGGATATATATGCGTAAGAACTGAATATATATCTGTAAGAACTGAATATATATGTGTAAAAACTGAATATATATGCATAAGAAATGAATATGTATTCGTAAGAACGGAATATACATGTGTAAGAACGGAATATATATGTGTAAGAACGGAATATGTACGTGTAAGAACGGAATATATATTTGTAAGAACGGAATATATATGTGTAAGAAGTGAATATATATGTGTAAGAACTGAATATATATGTGTAAGAACTGAACATATATGCATAAGAACTGGATATATATGCGTAAGAACTGAATATATATCTGTAAGAACTGAATATATATGTGTAAGAACTGAATATATATGCGTAATAACTGAATATATATTCGTAAGAACGGAAAATATATGTGTAAGAACTGAATATATAAGAGTAAGAACTGAATATATATGTGTAAGAACTGAATATATATGTGCAAGAACTGAATATATATGCGTAAGAACTGAATATATGTGTAAAAACTGAATATATATGTGTAAGAACGGAATATATATGTGTATGAACGGAATATGTTCGTGTAAGAACGGAATATTTATGTGTAAGAAAGGAATATATATGTGTATATATGTGTAAGAACGGAATATATATGTTAAGAAAGGAATATATACGTGTAACAACGGAATATATATGTATAAGAACTGAACATATATGCGTAAGAAATGAATATATATGCGTTAGAACTGAATATATATGCGTAAGAACTGAATATATATGCGTAAGAACTGAATATATATCTGTAAGAACTGAATATGTGTGTAAGAACTGAATATATAAGTGTAAGAACTGAATATATATGTGTAAGAACTGAATATATATGTGTAAGAACTGAATATGTATGCGTAAGAACTGAATATATATGAGTAAGAACTGAATATATATGCGTAAGAACTGAATATATATGTGTAAGAACGGAATATATATTTGTAAGAACGGAATATATACGTGTAAGAAGGGAATATATACGTGTAAGAACGGAATATATATGCGTAAGAACTGAATATATATGCGTAAGAACTGAATGTATATGCGTAAGAACTGAATATATATGCGTAAGAAGTGAATATATATTCGTAAGAACTGAATATATATGCGTAAGAACGGAATATATATGAGTAAGAACTGAATATATATGCGTAAGAACGGAATACATACGCGTCAGAACGGAAGATATATGTGTAAGAACTGAATAATATATGTGTAAGAACGGAATATATGTGTAAGAATATATATGTGTAAGAAAGGAATATATATGCATAAGAATTGAATATATATGTGTAAGAACTGAATATATTTGTGTAAGAACTGAATATATATGCGTAAAATCTGTATATATTTGTGTAAAACTGAATATATATGCGAAAGAACGGAATATATATCCGTAAGAACGGAATATATGTGTAAGAACGGAATATATATGTGTAAGAACGGAATATATATGCGTAAAACTGAATATATATGCGAAAGAACTGAATATATATGTGTAAGAACGGAATATATATGTGTAAGAACGGAATATATATGTGTAAGAACGGAATAAATATGTGTAAGAGTGGAATATATATGGGTAAGAACTGAATATATATGTGTACGAACTGAAGATATATGTGTAAGAACGGAATATATATGTGTAAGAACGGAATATATATTTGTAAGAAGTGAATATAAATGTGTAAGAACTGAATATATATGTGTAAGAACGGAATATATATATGTGTAAGAACGGAATATATGTGTGTAAGAACGGAATATATATGTGTAAGAACTGAATATATATATGTAAGAACTGAATATATATGTGTAAGAAGTCAATATATATGTGTAAGAACTGAATATATATGTGTAAGTAGTGAATATATATGTGTAAGAACTGAATATATATGTGTAAGAACGGAATATATATGTGTAAGAACGGTATATGTATTTGTAAGAACGGAATATATATGTGTAAGAACTGAACATATATATGTAAGAAATGAATATATATGCGTAAGAACTGGATATATATGCGTAAGAACTGAATACATATGTGTAAGAACGGAATATATATGTGTAAGAAAGGAATATATACGTGTAACAACGGAATATATATGTATAAGAACTGAACATATATGTGTAAGAAATGAATATATATGCGTAAGAACTAAATATATATGCGTAAGAACTGAATATATATGCGTAAGAACTGAATATATATCTGTAAGAACTGAATATGTGTTTAAGAACTGAATATATATGTGTAAGAACCGAATATATATGTGTAAGAACGGTATATGTACGTGTTAGAACGGAATATATATGTGTAAGAACGGAAAATGTACGTGTAAGAACGGAATATATATTTGTAAGAACGGAATATATATGTGTAAGAAGTGAATATATATGTGTAAGAACTGAATATATATGTGTAAGAACGGAATATATATGTGTAAGAACGGAATAAATATGTGTAAGAACGGAATATATATGTGTAAGAACTGAATATATAAGAGTAAGAACTGAATATATATGTGTAAGAACTGAATATATATGTGCAATAACTGAATATATATGCGTAAGAACTGAATATATGTGTAAGAACTGAATATATATGTGTAAGAACGGAATATATATGTGTAAGAACGGAATATGTACGTGTACGAACGGAATATATATGTGTAAGAACGGAATATATATGTGTATATATGTGTAAGAACGGAATATATATATGTAAGAACTGAATAAATATGTGTAAGAACGGAATATATATGTGTAAGAAAGGAATATATACGTGTAACAACGGAATATATATGTATAAGAACTGAACATATATGTGTAAGAAATGAATATATATGCGTAAGAACTAAATATATATGCGTAAGAACTGAATATATATGCGTAAGAACTGAATATATATCTGTAAGAACTGAATATGTGTTTAAGAACTGAATATATATATAAGAACCGAATATATATGTGTAAGAACGGTATATGTACGTGTAAGAACGGAATATATATGTGTAAGAACTGAACATATATATGTAAGAAATGAATATATATGCGTAAGAACTGGATATATATGCGTAAGAACTGAATATATATCTGTAAGAACTGAATATATATGTGTAAAAACTGAATATATATGCATAAGAAATGAATATGTATTCGTAAGAACGGAATATATATGTGTAAGAACGGAATATATATGTGTAAGAACGGAATATGTACGTGTAAGAACGGAATATATATTTGTAAGAACGGAATATATATGTGTAAGAAGTGAATATATATGTGTAAGAACGGAATATATATGTGTAAGAACGGAATATATATGTGTAAGAACGGAATAAATATGTGTAAGAACGGAATATATATGTGTAAGAACTGAATATATAAGAGTAAGAACTGAATATATATGTGTAAGAACTGAATGTATATGTGCAATAACTGAATATATATGCGTAAGAACTGAATATATGTGTAAGAACTGAATATATATGTGTAAGAACGGAATATATATGTGTAAGAACGGAATATGTACGTGTAAGAACGGAATATATATGTGTAAGAACGGAATATATATGTGTATATATGTGTAAGAACGGAATATATATATGTAAGAACTGAATAAATATGTGTAAGAACGGAATATATATGTGTAAGAAAGGAATATAAACGTGTAACATCGGAATATATATGTATAAGAACTGAACATATATGTGTAAGAAATGAATATATATGCGTAAGAACTAAATATATATGCGTAAGAACTGAATATATATGCGTAAGAACTGAATATATATCTGTAAGAACTGAATATGTGTGTAAGAACTGAATATATATGCGTAAGAACTGAATATATATGCGTAAGAACGGAATATATATCAATAAGAACGGAATATATATGTGTAAGAACGCAATATATATGTGTAAGAACGGAATATGTACTTTTAAGAACGGAATATATATGTGTAAGAACGGAATATATATGTGTAAGAACGGAATATATATGTGTAAGAAGTGAATATATGTGTGTAAGAACTGAATATATATGTGTAAGAACGGAATATATATGTGTAAGAACGGAATATATATATGTGTAAGAACGGAATATATGTGTAAGAACGGAATATATATGTGTAAGAACGGAATATATATGCGTAAGAACTGAATATATATGCGTAAGAACTGAATATATATGTGTAAGAACTGAACATATATATGTAAGAAATGAATATATATGCGTAAGAACTGGATATATATGCGTAAGAACTGAATATATATCTGTAAGAACTGAATATATATGTGTAAAAACTGAATATATATGTATAAGAAATGAATATGTATTCGTAAGAACGGAATATATATGTGTAAGAACGGAATATATATGTGTAAGAACGGAATATGTACGTGTAAGAACGGAATATATATCTGTAAGAACGGAATATAAATGTGTAAGAAGTGAATATATATGTGTAAGAACTGAATATATATGTGTAAGAACGGAATATGTACGTGTAAGAACGGAATATATATTTGTAAGAACGGAATATATATGTGTAAGAAGTGAATATATATGTGTAAGAACTGAATATATATGTGTAAGAACGGAATATATATGTGTAAGAACGGAATGAATATGTGTAAGAACGGAATATATATGTGTAAGAAATGAATATATAAGAGTAAGAACTGAATATATATGTGTAAGAACTGAATATATATGTGCAAGAACTGAATATATATGCGTAAGAACTGAATATATGTGTAAGAACTGAATATATATGTGTAAGAACGGAATATATATGTGTAAGAACGGAATATGTACGTGTACGAACGGAATATATATGTGTAAGAACGGAATATATATGTGTATATATGTGTAAGAACGGAATATATATATGTAAGAACTGAATAAATATGTGTAAGAACGGAATATATATGTGTAAGAAAGGAATATATACGTGTAACAACGGAATATATATGTATAAGAACTGAACATATATGTGTAAGAAATGAATATATATGCGTAAGAACTAAATATATATGCGTAAGAACTGAATATATATGCGTAAGAACTGAATATATATCTGTAAGAACTGAATATGTGTTTAAGAACTGAATATATATATAAGAACCGAATATATATGTGTAAGAACGGTATATGTACGTGTAAGAACGGAATATATATGTGTAAGAACTGAACATATATATGTAAGAAATGAATATATATGCGTAAGAACTGGATATATATGCGTAAGAACTGAATATATATCTGTAAGAACTGAATATATATGTGTAAAAACTGAATATATATGCATAAGAAATGAATATGTATTCGTAAGAACGGAATATATATGTGTAAGAACGGAATATATATGTGTAAGAACGGAATATGTACGTGTAAGAACGGAATATATATTTGTAAGAACGGAATATATATGTGTAAGAAGTGAATATATATGTGTAAGAACGGAATATATATGTGTAAGAACGGAATATATATGTGTAAGAACGGAATAAATATGTGTAAGAACGGAATATATATGTGTAAGAACTGAATATATAAGAGTAAGAACTGAATATATATGTGTAAGAACTGAATGTATATGTGCAATAACTGAATATATATGCGTAAGAACTGAATATATGTGTAAGAACTGAATATATATGTGTAAGAACGGAATATATATGTGTAAGAACGGAATATGTACGTGTAAGAACGGAATATATATGTGTAAGAACGGAATATATATGTGTATATATGTGTAAGAACGGAATATATATATGTAAGAACTGAATAAATATGTGTAAGAACGGAATATATATGTGTAAGAAAGGAATATAAACGTGTAACAACGGAATATATATGTATAAGAACTGAACATATATGTGTAAGAAATGAATATATATGCGTAAGAACTAAATATATATGCGTAAGAACTGAATATATATGCGTAAGAACTGAATATATATCTGTAAGAACTGAATATGTGTGTAAGAACTGAATATATATGCGTAAGAACTGAATATATATGCGTAAGAACGGAATATATATCAATAAGAACGGAATATATATGTGTAAGAACGCAATATATATGTGTAAGAACGGAATATGTACTTTTAAGAACGGAATATATATGTGTAAGAACGGAATATATATGTGTAAGAACGGAATATATATGTGTAAGAAGTGAATATATGTGTGTAAGAACTGAATATATATGTGTAAGAACGGAATATATATGTGTAAGAACGGAATATATATATCTGTAAGAACGGAATATATGTGTAAGAACGGAATATATATGTGTAAGAACGGAATATATATGCGTAAGAACTGAATATATATGCGTAAGAACTGAATATATATGTGTAAGAACTGAACATATATATGTAAGAAATGAATATATATGCGTAAGAACTGGATATATATGCGTAAGAACTGAATATATATCTGTAAGAACTGAATATATATGTGTAAAAACTGAATATATATGTATAAGAAATGAATATGTATTCGTAAGAACGGAATATATATGTGTAAGAACGGAATATATATGTGTAAGAACGGAATATGTACGTGTAAGAACGGAATATATATC
>JAWPHD010023720.1:0-21356 GCA_037043455.1 Cyrtodaria siliqua
ATTTCTGCAAGATTACATATTCTTCGATCTTTTTACAATTCCAATTATTTTTTTTATTTCTCTCAGAGGGCAATTTTCAGTAAAATTGGGGGAAAAAAAGTATATTCCAGGGCATTGGGAACAGGTCAAAAACGGTCAAAACGAGGGCCCTGACAATACATTGCGGATTATCAAAATATATGGCAGAAATGGCTATCACATAAATCATTTGCATGGAAGTACATGTATTACTGAATTATCTGCTTCAAAACTACCACACACGAGTTTGACATGTATTTAAATTTTCCTAATCTAAGTATCTTATGCATTTTAGTAATATTTATTAAAGACATTAAAGCATGTTTCCAAAAACAGTCTTAGGACGCTTCTTCATAAAACCGATCATAAAAGTGGGATCTCATATATATATTTATTGTATCAAATATATAATTGTCTTTCATTGGCTTAGACGTGTAATTAAATAGTTTTGACAATTCTGATGGGACATATGCTGACCATTCAATAGTTCATTCCGTAACCATGCAATACTACATTTAGCGTGAAATTCTGTGTCAATGACGCGCTTTTGTTAAGAGTGCTGTCACATCGTCACTGAGTGATGTGCAATAGTACTTTCTGTAACCATGCAATAGTACATTTAGCGTGCCATAGTTCATCTATGTCATTGGCAGTCTTTTTTATGAGTAAAACAATTCAAAAACGCTTACACCGCAATAGTACTCTTCTCGGGTCAGTAGTCGCTCTCTGTGATAAATAGTTCTAACCATTGACTTCTAAGGAATGAAATAGTTGTATAATATACGGTACAGCTAAACTTAAAGACATCACACCAGCCTAATCCATCCTATAGAAATAGTGGGGGCATAATTATGATTGTTTTTTTCATGCATTGTGAGAAGAACGAGCATTTCATGCAAAATGTACCGTTATATTATGAGGCCCCGACAATTTTAAATCCGATTTAATTATTTCTAAATTTTATGTGTAACAGTACCAGCATGATTTAATTTCAATATTTTTAGTTGATTTTGGTTAAGTTTAAGACAACATATATTATATTGTTAATTAAATAATAATGAAGCAGTATACTCCATGTCCACAGCCATATGCATGCCATCTTCGGGTAGTTAAAATTTTGTACTATTGACTTTATGAATATTGAGTTCTGCTCAACCCGGGGCTAGAGGGCGTGAGCGGTAGCTAGCATATTTCACTACCGCTCATGAACAGTCTCAACCAAACCGAGACTGCAATATTTCGTATGTGTCGTGCTCGGTCGTTTCCAAAGGTCCATTATCATACTCTTTTTTACATTAATTGGGTCTTCTAAAATGGTCTCCGAATACAGTCTTTGAACAATAACCTGACCCATCTTAACCAAATTCGATTTCGGTATCCATAGGATGATCGACGTGCGTTGTCCAAACTAATGTTTTCTTTCCAATGACACACAGCTAAGTCTGTTTTTAAAATGTACAGTATATCACCACAAGAACCTAGCCTTTTGTCGTGAAAAATGTTTAGTGTGTTATTAAAAGATTCAACTAAATAAGAGTCCATACTGAACTTTTGATTGTCGATAATAAAAGCTGTTTTGCAAAAGGGTCTGTTATGATAATACGACTTGGCTCATAATTTTTATCTGAAAAAATACCATACATGGGACATATGTGGGACTAGAAAGGATATTTTGTCATGATTGTAATGTTGTTTATTGTGTATCATTTCAGTCTATACATATTTGTTATAATACAATAAATTGAATTTGCAGATTTTACATTTTTAAATCTGCCATATTTAACTTTTAAGTGTTTCTATTCCAAACAGTAAAATGAACATTTAGCAATTGTAAGAACCATTGCACATTGTAGTCTTATATAAAATTATGTCAGGGCCTCAATAAATATTTTCCACAGTAGAGGATTAACAAGTTTGTGATCGTCTCTAGCTGTAAAATGCCCGTGATCTTTTGATTCTGGTGTGATGTCTTCAAGTGGCTCCAGGTGCACTGACAATTGTCCTTTTTGACACTGTTTGAAAAATGCTTTACATTTCCTTCAGAAATCAAGCATAAATTGTTGTCCAGAGACAGGAATAAAATGTTGATATGCTCCAAAACAATGTACCGGCCAACAGGACTGTTAACTACAAGAGAGTCAGACATTTTTTCGAAACACCCCTCATGATACATGTACATGTATATATTACCTTTTTACATGCAAGATGCAAGGTGCGACTTAAATACAACAATATGTGTGCTTGCTAAAAACCCTACTCCACATGTCACATGTTATTACTGCAGGCAGAACTAATAAAGGAGTTTCAAAACAGGATATACGTTTGTTCAATGACATGCTTACACAAGGATGAAGTTTGCTCCAAGTGTAGTTATTAGTCTATTCGTGCATGTTTCGACAAGAAAAACGTCACAGAATAATTAGTTCTTCAGACGACCAATACATATAAGATCCCAAGCTTAATACAAAGAATAATGAGGTAATTCAGGCGACACATACGGACACCTGAATGAGCTTTGCACATGCAACCTCAATATTTTCTGTCAAATTATAACTTCAGGCCATTATCATTCATTTGTAGGTCTACAGAAAACTCGATTTTGGACTAAAACACCAGTGATCAACATCTTTCATATTAGAGCCAGTCACATGATTTTGGACTAAAACACCAGTGATCAACATCTTTCATATTAGAGCCAGTCACATTCAACGAACAACATCTTTTAAAATTATGGCCTCCAGTTTTTGATGCTTGTGAAATTTATTTGAAAATGGCTCATTAAATTATGCCTCCTGTTTTCAGATGCTTGTGAAATTTACTTGAAAATGGCCATGGTTTTTGAGAGTGCTGACAGATGGAGAGTGAACATTGGTCTAACACATAATTTTGTCTGGCCTTTGACAAGTATATATACATGTAACTAAACAATTGAATTGAATTGAATGTTGTTTAACGGCTCATCAACACAGTATAGGTTATTTAGAGCCGCCCCAGAGAGAGGGGAAGGATACATAGGAATCCGGGAACCTGCCCTACTCTTATTATCGAATAGATTCCTATGGTTCTTTAACGTGCTCGGAGGATAGACCGATACACGGGACCGCCCGGTTTACGTCCCCATCCAACGGACGAGGCTAAGGTAAAGTGTCTTGCCTAAGAACACACACCGACGGAACTCAGTTGCACCACGGAGGATTGAACCCGGGGCCTCCGGTTACAAATCCGCCGCGCTACCGACTGCGCCACGCCAGCCCCTGTAACTAAACAAAAAGATGAACATGTGAGAGATCTGACAAAATATTTCTCTAACTGAAATTAGATCTATTGTATCATACCATCATTACGTCTAATGTCATATTCTCTAGATTTAGAGCACTATGTGAGAACTTAGCCAATGCTTATCCAGGCAGTGGGATAACATCTTAAATTCATGTTTATTTTTTAAGTTTGTGTCATATTCATTAAAGTTTTTCATCATCAACCTTGTATTATTTCAGATATTACTTGTGCGGTGGTAGTGGCTCCATCAAAATAGGGAGTACCGACACAGAAATTGCTCTCTTTGGTTCTGCCGGTGAGAATCTGCACAATTGCACTTCCATGTCAATTGAAGCTGGGCATGGACTGTTCATTCCTGTTGGCACCACATAGCCATTTTGTGTTGGTGCACTGTAAAATCCAATTCAAATATACTGTTTAGGCCTAAAAACAAGAGGGCCATGATGGCCCTATATCGCTCACCTGAGTTAATTTGAACCAATAAAAGAGGGCCAGCAATCACATGAGTACTGGCACATTATCAAACGTCTTTGAAATCTTATGGTGATATACAAACTGTGCAAGTTTGGTAAAGGTTGTTCAAGAAATGTGGGCTCTGTTGTGTATAACAACATTGATATAGACAGTTTAAGACACTGACAAAGTTTGGTAAAGATCAAATATAAAAAGGTGCTAGAGAATAACACCTTGGGCGGAGCCAAATGTGACCCCAGGGCTACATGTAATATATGAGAGCTGTGTGCTTTGTGGTTTTAGAGAAGATTTTTTAAGTTTTTCCCTATACAAGTCTGTGTAAAACGTGACCACTGGGGCGGGGCAAAATGTGAACCCAGGGTCACCATTTGAACAAACTTGGTAATGGACCATAAGAGTATAGTAAATGGAAAATATTAAACCTCTGGCTCTTGTAGTTCAAGAGAAGAAGACTTTAATGTGTTGCCTATATAAGTCTTTGTAAAACTGTGACCCACGGAGTGGGGTCAAATTTTACCCCTGGGTCATCATTTGAACAAACTTGGTAGATGACCATAATCTAATAGTAAATGCAAAATATTAAACCTCTGGTTCTTGCAGTTTCAGAGAAGATTGTTTTTTTCCTATATATATAAGTCTATATAAAACTGTGACCCCCGGGGCGTGGCCAAGTTTGACACCAGGGTCACCATTTGAACAAACTTTGTAGAGGACCATAAGCTTATAGCAAATGCAAAATATAAACCTCTGGCTCTTGCAGTTCCAGAGAAGTAGATTTTTTTCAGTTTTTCCATATACAAGCCTATGTAAAACTGTGACCCCCGGGGCGGGGCCAAATGTGACCCCTGGGTCACCATTTGAACAAAATTGGTAGAGGACCATGAGCTTATAGCAAAAGCAAAATATTAAACCTCTGGCTCTTGCAGTTTCAGAGAAGAAGATTTTTTAAGTTTTTCCCTATACATATCTATGTAAAACTGTGACCCCCGGGGCGGGGACAAATTTGACCACAGGGTCACCATTTGAACAAACTAAGTAGAGAACCATAAGCTGATGCTACATGTAATACATGAGAGCTGTGCCATGTTGTTCCAGAGAAGAAGATTTTTTTCAGTTTTTCCTTATACAAGCCTATGTAAAACTATGATCCCCGGGGCGGGGCCAAATGTTACCACTAGGTCACCATTTGAACAAATTTGGTAGAGGACCATAAGCTTATAGCAAATGCAAAATATTAAACCTCTGGCTCTTGCAGTTTCAGAGAAGAAGATTTTTTAAGTTTTTCCCTATACATGTCTATGTAAAACATGTGACCCTTGGGGCGGGGCCAAATGTGACCCCAGGGTCACCATTTGAACAAGCTTTGTAAAGGACCATAAGCTTATAGTAAATACAAAATATCAAACCTCTGGCTCTTGCAGTTTCCGAGAAGAAGATTTTTAAAAAAGAAATCCTATACAAGCCTATGTAAAACAATGGCCCCCGGGGCGGGGACAAATTTGACCCCAGGGTCACCATTTGAACAAACTAAGTAGAGGACCATAAGCTGATGCTACATGTAATACATGAGAGCTCTGTGCCATGTGGTTCCAAAGAAGAATTTTTTTTTCAGTTTTTCCCTATACAAGCCTATGTAAAACTGTGACCCCCGGGGCGGGGCCGAATGTGACCCCTGGGTCACCATTTGAACAAACTTGGTAAAGGACCATAAGCTTATAGTAAATGCAAAATATCAAACCTCTGGCTCTTGCAGTTTCCGAGAAGAAGATTTTTAAAAAAAAAATCCTATATAAGTCTATGTAAAATTGTGACCCCCGGGGCGGGGACAAATTTGACCCCAGGGTGACCATTTGAACAAACTTAGTAGAGGACCATAAGCTGATGCTACATGTAATATATGAGACCTCTGTGCCTTGTGGTTTCAGAGAAGAAGATTTTTTAAAGTTTTTTCCTATATGTCTATATGAAAAACATGCAAAATCTCAATATACATACTTTGGACCCCTGGGGCATGGCCATTTTTGACCCCGGGGACTTCATTTGAACAAACTTGATAGTCTAGACGTTGGCGATCATTTTAAACGAAAAACTGTCGAAATCTGTCTAGCGGTTCTTTAGAAGAAGATTTTTTAAGGTTTCAACCATATATGGTAATGGCGGCCATCTTGGATGTCGCGCTGATCTAATTTTAACAAATCTAAAAAGCATTCATCTAAGGATCATCCACGTTAAGTTTGGTCAAAATTGGTCAAGCGGTTTCTGAGGAGAAGTTATTTGAAGCAAAAGTTAACGACGGACGAAGAGTGATCCCAATAGCTCACCTTTGAGCCTTCCTGTGACACGACCGACCGTGATTTTTACCCCCGCAAACCCACCACGACCGTATTTTTTTTATAACGGTAATTTCTTTTTCCTTTCTACTAATTAAAAGCAGGATTGTTTGACGGAATTCAATCGCGGTACAAAAAAAAGAGAAACCGCTTCGGTAATTACACTCCCGGTAATAATAGTGAGCGTAAAGTAGTCGACATAGCTCTTGACTGAGCTAACCGGGCTATACATATTTTGCAATACTTACTGAAAACCTAATGCGCTAATGGAAGTCACGTGATCGCAGAAAAGGTAAATATGGTGGGTCCCACTTTATTTACAAATAATAATTAAAGCTTTTTTTTTCAAACTCACGAATGTATTACTACAGACTTCTAAGGGTCTATGTTCATGTTTTCATGTATACATTTCACTGAATAAAAGTCAGACGGTTATTTGGTTATGCTCAATATCTGCTTACTTATGGACAGTGTCCCTTTAAAGTCTTTCATTCTGGTGTTATATATAATTTGAAACACACTGGTATTGAGGTCTTACCAAAAAATAAATAAACAAGAGGTCAATGACCTTGAAGCTCTACTGATTGATTTTGATTTCAGGAAGTAGTCGCTACAGACTTGTTTTTTGAAAATTTATTTTTAGCCGTGGCTGCCATCTTGAATTTCCGGCCGACCTGAAATTTTGCTAGGATCAATTAGACATCAAGAGCAACATTCCTCATGAAAATCCGTCAAGTAGTTTCAGAGGAGTAGTCGCTACAAGTTTTCATTATATAACTCTATGTAAACAAAGATGGCCACTGGCAGCCATGTTTAACGTCGAATCAAAATAATGTTTGACTCTGATAACCATCATGTCATGCTGATCATTTTACAAAAAGTCCCATATCAATATCACTTATAGTTTTCAAGACGTAGTCGCTACAAACTTCTTTTTTAAAAATCTATTTTTAGCTGTGGCGGCCATCTTGAATTTCTGGCCAATCTGAAATTTTGCTAGGATCAATTAAACATTAAGAGCAACATTCCTGTAAAGTTTCATGAAAATCCGCCAAGTAGTTTCAAAGGAGTAGTCGCTACAAGTTTTTACTATATAACTCTATGTAAACAAAGACGGCCGCTGGCAGCAATGTTTAACTTTGAATCCAAACAATTTTTGACAAGGACCAACATCATGTCATGCTGATCATTTAAGAAAAAGTCCCATGTCAATATCACTTAAGAGTTTTCAAGAAGAAGTCGATACAAACTTGTATTTTGAAAATTTATTTTGAGCCGTGGCGGCCATCTTCAATTTTCGGCCGACCTGAAATTATGCTAGGATCAATTAGACATCAAAAGCAACATTCTTGTGAAGTTTCATGAAAATCCGTCAAGTAGTTTAAGAGGAGTAGTCGCTACAAGTTTTCATTATATATCTCTATGTAAACAAAGATGGCCGCCAGAGCCATGTTTAACGTTGAATCAAAACGATTTTCGACAAGGACCAACGTCATGTCATGCTGATCATTTTAGAAAAAGTCCCATATCAATATCACTTATAGTTTTCAAGAAGTAGTCGCTACAAACTTGTTTTTTAAAAACCTATTTTTAGATTTGGTGGCCATCTTGGATTTCACATCAACATGAATTTTTGCTAGGATCAACTAGACTTCATGGGCAACATTTCTGTAAAGTTTCATGAAAATCCATTCAATAGTTTCAGAGGAGTAGTCGCTACAAAAAAAAGTTTACGGACAGACAGACGGACGACGGACGCCGCACCACGGCATAAGCTCTGCTGATCTCTGATCAGTCGAGCTAAAAATAACCGACCCGAGTTTTTTTGGGCATGTAACAGGACGCATTGGACACTGGTTTTTTTTGGCCTTAGAATTAATTTGCTATTTCACCTTATTTATGGAGTCTGGTTTTGCCTGTGCTTTCTTTAAAGTAGGATTTCATCACTACTTTTTTAGGCCTTAGATTCAATTTGCTATTTCACCTTATTTATTCAGTCTTTGAATAAACATTTTTGTTTCACTAGCCCGAATTCTTCTGCTGAGTTTAGGAGGAGTGGTCTGGACAATAAAGTGTGGCATACATATGTAGGGACAATTGTCTAGCAACATTATACATGTATTCTTAATCCTCCATATATAGCAGAGACAAAAATGAAAAACCTAATGATCTCAGAAGTTTGGCATCTTCTCAACGGTATTCTAAAAACCTGCTGATTATTTTCAAATTGACGTTTCCATGTTTAAAAACAATGATACGATAATGAAAAAAATATATATATGCGAACCACTGATACCTTATAGTACATTTAGGATGCTATAATTTGAAAGATGATGGTCTTTGAGCCTTAGAGAACTTATAATGCTTTGATTCAAAATTGAATTTGGCCACTCTCACTTATTAAGAAAGTATGATACTTTCAGTAGACCTAAAAAATGACCATACTTGCTTTAACCCTTAACCCGCTAAGCAAGACTATAACAGCCTTTGATCAGGTTTTACAATGTCCAGCTGCTGATCAGTCATTTCCCCCACAACACCCCTTTGTCGCATAAATGGAATGGTCTTAATTCAAAGAAAGAAGAGTCCATTATATATGTAGCGGGTTAATCACTCCTGTTTTGAAACCCCTAAGATGTGTTATAACTCCAAGACACAGAAAGATACTAACTTGGCTCACCTCTGTAGCGCTGTGCATCCACTGGCCATCTACGTGAAATTTATATTGGTGCTCACCTTCCGGAAGGTCAATTATGGTCAAGAAATCACCATGACTGAAACAATCAGCAGTCAGAAATATCATTGCTGACAAACAGGTGAAAATAATAGAATAGTTACCTTTTAATACCGTTTTACAACTCCTTTTGCTGTTAACTGTAATACAAAATCTTGTCTTACATGAATGTATTATATGTTCACTCCAATATTTATTTTAAAGGTCCAAGAAATCCATAAAACATCAAGTAATTTTATTTGTCGTTCTACAGAATGGTTTTCTGTTTTGTCCAATATTAATATTAATACTAAAGTTTATTTTTTACAAAATTATTCTACAGTTGTATAACTTTTATTATTTCATAGATAATGAACCCTTAAAATTTGATTTTGTAATTTATTTTTTTACAAATAATACCAACAAGTGACAAATTGCATGGGAGTGGTAGACAATGCCAAGGTTGATTATGAGGGGCATTCAAAAAAGTTGGGTCATTTATGCTGTTAACTAACAAGAAATTCGCGGATTCACGTCTCGCCTAACGGGAGCGGGACTTAAAAACAAAAAATAAATGTTGCTTAAATGAATGTTTGTAAACATTTTAATAACTAAAAACAATGGAGTTTACAGTTTGCTGATACATGTATGTCATTTAAGTGCTTGGTTTAAAAACAAAATGCCATTCTATAAAAAAAAAAAAAGAGGCCCAAGTGGGCCTGTAGACGCTCTACTGGTATGAGGTGTTTCAAAAACATAAAAATGATAGAGGCCAACCAAAGAAACATGTTTCCTATATATAACTCTATGTAAACTTCGGGTTATTGTGGCGGCCATTTTGAATATTTGACGACAACAACAGAAACAGGTATATGATATTTAACTAGAATGGAATAAGTGGTTTGGAGGAGATGTTTTTTGAAATTTCCTTAAATTTGATCTAATTTTAGCCATGGCGGCCATCTTGGATGAAGTTTCATCAATTTCCTTCAAGCGGTTTCAGAAAAGATGTTAGTTTTAGTCTTTTCCTATATAACTCTATGTAAACTCTGGATCGCAGTGGCGGCCATTTTGATTATTAGACGATAACGAAAAACACACACTTGATAGAGGCCAACCCAAGAAACATGTTTATGATATTTCACAAGAATGGAATAAGGCCAAAAAAAATAAATGGTTCGTTTCCTCTAACTGCATCAAATTTAGGTCAATTTCAGTGACTCTTAATTTTGGTATAATACGAAGACCAAATGGTCGAATGGCCTTCAGTTTTTGATCAAAGAGAGGTTCATAATTAGGATTAAAAACAGTATCCAAAGTTGGATTTGAAGGGTTAGATTGTAATTTAATGGTATACTGAAGGGCTAATTTGTCCCGTCTACGAGACAGTGATGGTTCATTACCTTCAACATATAGACTTTCGGCTGGTGATGTACGAAAGGCACCTAAGGCGAGTCGTAATCCTTGATTATGTATAGGGTCGAGCATCTGCAAGTATGACTTGCGAGTCGATCCATATACTATTGAGCCGTAGTCCAGCTTGGATCTGATAAGAGATCTGTAAAGTCGCAATAGGACTTTTCGATCTGCTCCCCAATTAGTTTGCTTTGTCACATTGGGATGTACCACCGAAGATACAATTATAAGCCAAGTTTGAAAGGTCTAGTGCATACATTTTGTGAAAAAGTGACCTAAACGAAAAAGTTGAAGGTAAAAATTATTAAGTTATCTGCCCTTTGCTTGGAGGGTCAAGGTCACTTCTACATTTGCTTTGTCATGTTGCGTTCCCCAGATATAAGCAAAGTTTGAAAGGCCTAGTGCGCACAGTTTGTGAGAAACTGACCTAAACGCAAAACTTGAATGCTGAAGCCGCCACCGGAAAAGCAACACATCTCTTTTTTTCTTCAGAGGCGAAAACAAAAACAACAAAATAAAATGAAATTAAGTTTGATCCATTTTAATCCTTCCAAGTATAATATGCTCCTTTAAAGTTTGTCAGGGAAATCCCTGAACTCTGTGACTTTCTTCTGGTGTTAAAACAAAAAGTAATCGTGAAATTTGCTTGCGTTACCTTTTAGCAAGTGGAATTTTGGTTTTCCAATTATTGAATGTCCCTGAAACATACACGTCTTTTCCTCCTCCTTCCCATTTAAATACTGTTGGCAAAAGCTTCTCTTCCTTTTCTCGAGTGTCTGTTTGGCTTAGAGTAGTTGCTGCTCTAGGCCTCTGTAAAAATAACATCATTCAAAATACGTAAATATTTTGTTGACAGCAGAAAAAATAAAGTGGATTAAAATTACATGTATTTTGTTTATTTATAACACCTTTTATATATACTGATTCTATCTTATTCTAAGAAAAATATCCGCTCCTTAGAGTTCAGCCAGAGAGGGTAAAGAAAAGATTAGCTGGTAGAAACTGAATAAAAGGGAGAATACTCATAGTACCCTAAGAATTCAGCCAGGGGGTTAAAGGGACACATGGTAATCTTGATTTTTTTAGAAACTCACGGTGTCCCGTTAGTTTTCCTCTTAACTTACGTTTGTTAAATCATTAATATTAATTGTTAGAACAGTTCAACGCAAATTATGTTTACATATTACTAACTTTTTATAATATTGCACAAATAATATATTTAAAAAATTGTTAAAATAGTGAAGACAATTGAAATCTCAATATTTTATTTAATTATATGCAAGCAGTTTTAAAGTCAAAATGACGCAGGATAAGTAATCCGGCAAGCAAATTTAAATGTTTGAATAAAACTCAAGATTACCATGTGTCCCTTTAAGAGAAAATTAGCCAACAAGTAACCACAAGTTTTCCTTTCAATGTCAAGCCTGCATAAACTGAAATGTTCTTATTTTGGGTCTTGTCTTTCATCCGTTTACATCATACTGACAAAGGAATATTCCTCCCCTTGTTCAAATCCTTGATCCGTCCCCACCTGGAGTATGCAACCAATGTCTGGTCACCAATGCTGATTACATCAGGAAATCACAGTTTTGTTTGTTTTACATCATTTTTAGTACATGTTAGCACAGCGCTTACTCTATCCCGACCATATTTAAAAATAAATGAATGAATGGTGTTTACGGCACGTCGACACATAAATAGGTCATATTGTGCGCAAAAACTGATGAAAGATGAAGAAATGAAGCAGTAATTAAAAATGAATGTACCGTAAATATAAAAAGATACTCAAAATTTGCTAAGGATCACTTTTTTGCAGTCTAAATTTCTTGCTGAAATAAATAGCATTATTTCTATTTTTAATACATGAAATTATTTAGGGCAGTGGGTCAATGTGATCTCATGACTTGACAGTGCTCAAAGAAAATTATTTTAAGAGACAGGCCCAGGGCTTGTTGCTTCTGAAAATGGACAGGCCCCGATTTGAAATGGACAGGCCCTGATTTGAAATGGACAGGCCCTGATTTGAAATGGACAGGCCCAATATTTTTTTCTTATTGGAAATGTTTCTTTATTCACTTTTATAGCACACATTAATTTTGTTACATATGTATTAATCAAGCTCAGAGCCTCCTCTGACTATATTTTTCTTTTTGCTACCACTTTATGCTCCCTGGTCAGCGGACTAATTTACCATTTCGTTTAAAATATGTTAGAATAGAATATTACATAGTAATTTATAACCAATGCAAAGGAGAGTACTAGCACTTTTGCCAAATGATAATAATCAGAGCCGACTTGGTGAAACTGGAGCTAAACTTGGAGCCAAATTTTTAATCAGGTTTTATGAGACTATCAGAGCCTCCTCAGGTTATATTTTTTCTTTTTGTCACCACTTTCTCTAAGTAAAGAATTAGGAGCCTAGACTAGAAGTCATTTAAAAGTAGGATTCCAGGAACTCCTTACACCTTAAATAATGAGTTAGAATAGAATATTACATAGTAATTTATAACCAATGCAAAGGAGAGTACTAACACTTTTGCCAAATGATAATAATCAGAGCCGACTTGGTGAAACTGGAGCTAAACTTGGAGCCAAATTTTTAATCAGGTTTTATGAGACTATCAGAGCCTCCTCTGGTTATATTTTTTCTTTTTGTCACCACTTTCTCTAAGTAAAGAATTAGGAGCCTAGACTAGAAGTCATTTAAAAGTAGGATTCCAGGAACTCCTTACACCTTAAATAATGAATAAAAATATACTTTATATCTGTATTTATACATATACAGTATATGTATTTTCCTTTCCACCAACATGTATTTGTAAAGGACAGTTTTTCTTATTTAATTATGTTAATAAAAAATAAAATAAAAATATCCGAAATTATGTACCATCCGAACTACTATGACACCGCACTTTTACGGCCCGAACATTTCACAAACATTCAATCGAAATACCATCAAAAACGATTTTTTTTCATGCATTAGTGTGTTTTTAAGGACAAAAACGGTATTTCTTATCACAAAGGAAAGAAAACACAACCCTAATAGCAGAATAATGATTTTATGTCAACAATTGTCGACCTCAATGTTGTGACAAACTTCCGACACGAAGCCAGGCAAAATATTCAAACTTTTTATTGTTTCAATGTGTGTATAACACATTTTAATTACTTTATTGCAAGTGTTTTCACAGTTCACAATACACATGGGAGTATTTTGTCTTGAGGAACTTGAGCTTGAGATCCAGTAAAACTGATTTTTTGGGGGATATATATTTTTTTTTTAGACATGCCCGACGGGCTCCTCGTCTGCAAAATGAGACAGGCCCGGAATGGATTTCGAGGAGCCCCGGGCGTCTGGCTATCCTATTTCTTGAGCACTGCTTGATTCAAATTGTGGAATGGTTGAAGTATCAATGAAATTATCAATGAATAAATTTCTAATAAAATTATATGGAAGAATAAAAGTGATCCTTAGCAAATTTTGAGTAGAATAATATAAACTACATTTATATATATGTCATGTATGTAAACCTACAAATGCCCGTCAACGGTTATATAAAAAGTAAATATATAGGAAATAGAGATCATACTCAACAACTCACTGTACAAACAACGATCAAGGTTACATGCCAGTAAGAACATCTTTGGAAGCAGGGTTGTGGATTTTTGGAACAGACAAGTAGTAGAACATTGGTCAAACAATCCTATTAAATGTTCTCCAACTCTTTTTTTATTTTGTATTAATACAGGTGTTTTTTTTTACTATATAACTGGCGCCGGATACCAGCGTCTTCCCCTATCTGGGGAACCTACATTTCCCCCCTATTTAAGGTTAAAAATTCCCCTCTACAGAAAGTTCCCCTTTAATTTAAAGACTAATAAATCATGGACGAAAAAAACGATAAATCACCTTCGACGCTTCGCAATTGTTTATCGTAGAACACTTTACGGTTTACCTTTACGACAATGACTAATAACAAGGGAAGTATCTGTTGTGGTTTCCGGTTTATTTTGTGAACTTCAGTGCTCAAAGAAAATTATTTTAAGAGACAGGCCCAGGGCTTGTTGCTTCCGAAAATGGACAGGCCCCGATTTGAAATGGACAGGCCCTGATTTGAAATGGAAAGGTCCAATATTTTTTTCTTATTGGAAATGTGTCTTTATTCGCTTTTATAGCACACATTTGTTACATATGTATTAATCAAGCTCAGAACCTCCTCTGAATAGATTTTTCTTTTTGCTACCACTTTATGCTCCCTGGTCAGCGGACTTATTTACCATTCCGTTTAAAGTATGTTAGAATAGAATATTACATAGTAATTTATAACCAATGCAAAGGAGAGTACTAGCACTTTTGCCAAACGATAATAATCAGAGCCGACTTGGTGAAACTGGAGCTAAACTTGGAGCCAAATTTTTAATCAGGTTTTATGAGACTATCAGAGCCTCCTCTGGCTATATTTTTTCTTTTTGTCACCACTTTCTCCAAGTAAAGAATTAGGAGCCTAGACTAGAATTAATTTAAAAGTAGGATTCCAGGAACTCCTTACACCTTAAATAATGAATAGAAATATACTTTATATCTGTATTTATACATAAACAGTATATATATTTTTCTTTCCACCAACATGTATTTGTAAAGGACAGTTTTTCTTATTTGATTATGTAAAAAAAAAAAAAAAAAAAAATCCGAAATTATGTACCATCCGAACTACTATGACACCGCACTTTTACAGCCCTAACATTTCACAAACATTCAATCGAAATACCATCAATAACGATTTTTTTTTCATGCATTAGTGTGTTTTTAATGACAAAAACGGAATTTCTTATCACAAAGGAAAGAAAACACAACCCTAATAGCAGAATAATGAGTTTTATGTCAACAATTGTCGACCTCAAAGTTGTGACAAACTGCCGACATGAAGCCAGGCAAAATATTCGAACTTCTTATTGTTTCAATGTGTGTATAACACATTTTAATTACTTTATTGCAAGTGTTTTCACAGTGCACAATACACATGGGAGTATTTTGTCTTGAGGAACTTGAGCTTGAGATCCAGTAAAACTGATTGGGGGGATTTATTTTTTTTTTTGAACAGGCCCGACGGGCTCCTCGTCTGCAAAATGAGACAGGCCCGGAATGGATTTCGAGGAGCCCCGGGCATCGGGCTATCCTATTTCTTGAGCACTGAACTTTTATCAGCGATGTCGCACAACTGGCAAAATTACCACAACCAAATTTCCCCCTAAATCGAAAAAATCGCGTGTTTTTTCCCCTCTGAAAGGGCCTGGGCGCCTTCCCCTATTTGTTAAAAAAAAAACCTGTAATAGGAAGTCAGTGCTCACAGAAAATTATTTTAAGAGACAGGCCCAGGGCTTGTTGCTTCTGAAAATGGACAGGCCCTGATTTAAAATGGGACAGGCCCTGATTTAAATGACGGGGCCCAATATTTTTCTTATTGAAAATGTCAATCTTTATACACATTTGTTATGTATGTATTAATAAAACTCGGAACCTCCTCTGACTATATTTTTCTTTTTGCTACCACTTTTGCCAAACGATAATAATAAGTCAACTTGGTGAAACTGGAGCCGAACTTGGAGCCAAAGTTTTTAATCAGGTTTGATTAGACCTCCGCCGACTATATTTTTCTTTTTGCCAAAACTTTCTCCAAGTTGAAAAAGTAGGACCCTAAGCAGTGCTCACGCTACCATACGCCATGGTCGCCATTTGCGATTATTTTAAAGAAATGTCGACAAGAAATGGCGATTATTTTTATATTTTTATTTTTTTATTTTTTTTATTATACATTTTTCGTAAGTAAGTAATAAATGACCGCAATAAACATTACATAATCCGTTCACACCCCCTGTGATGTCGCCACGCGCTTATCAATTATCGCTTGTAAAAGTTGTTAATTCCCTTAATTGGCACTTCGTTGTCGGATAATCGGCATTGTTGATACACGCAAACATCATGTGATTAATGGACCGAATAGCCAATCAGATATGCCGTTATTTGTTATCTTTCGGACGATTGACCAATCAGACAATCCGTTACGCATCCAACAGTAGGTACAGTTTCCTGTTTGTTTTTCTGTACACAAACTACGAAGAGATGAAATTAATTTGTGCACGCACTATTATGAACATAGTCGCTACTTTCATCTGCATTAATAGCTATCCCATCATGATCCTGATAGGTAGCAAACTCCCATATGTATTGTGAACTGTGAAAACACTTGCAATAAAGTAATTAAAACATTAAAACAATAAGAAGTTTGAATATTGTGCCTGGCTTCGTGTCGGCAGTTTCAATTTGTCACAACTTTGAGATCGACAATTAATGACATAAAACTACATTATCCTACTATTAGGGTTGTGTTTTCTTTCCCCTTTGATAAGAAAGACCATTTTTGGCATTCAAAACACATTAATGCATGAAAAAAGTTCGTTATTGATGGTATTTCGATTAAATGTTTTGAAATTTTCGGGCCGTGAAAGTGCGGTGTCATAGTAATTCGGATGGTACATAATTTCGGATTTTGATTTTTTTTTTTCATTTTTTTTTTTTTTACATAATCGAATGAGAGAAACTGTCCTTTACAAATACATGTTGGTGGAAAGAAAAACAATATATAGATGACAGATACATAAAGTATATTTCTATTCATTATTTAATCCATCATTCTTTGTTTTATAAATGTGTAAGGAGTTCCTGGAATCCTACTTTTAAATTTTAAATTCTAGTCTAGGCTCCTACTTCTTTCACTTGGAGAAAGTGGTGACAAAAAGAAAAATATAGCCAGAGAAGGCACTGATAGTCTTATAAAATCTGATTGAAAATTTGGCTCTTACGACTGACCAAATTTTCTTACGCATTAAAGTTGGCTATTATTTTCTTAACTAAAAAATGTGTGGCTATTAATTTAAAATGGCCAGTGTGAGCACTGCTAAGACTAGAATTCATTTAAAAGTATGTTGGTGCACCTTAAAACCCCAATTCAATTCATTTAAAAGTATGATACCATGAACTCCTTACATTGATAAAATACATGTATTAAGAATGATGGATTAAATAATGAATAGAGAAACAAAATTTATGCATCTGTATTTATTCATCAATATATCTTTTGTTCTTTCCATCAGTGCGTATTTGTAATGGACAGTTTTTCTTATTCAATAATGTAAAAAAAAAAAAAAAAATTATATACCATCCAAACTACTATGACATGGCACTTTTACGGCCGGAAAATTAAACGAACATTCAATCAAAATACCATCAGTTACAAACTTCTTTTCATGCATTAATAATTGTTTTGAATGCCAAAAATGGTCTTTCTTATCAAAGAGGAAAGAAAACACAACTCTAATCTATAGCAGGATAAGGTAGTTTATCAATCTCAAAGTTGTGACAAACTGCCGACACGAAGCCAGGCACAATATTTAAACTTCTTTATTGTTTCAATGTGGGTATAACTAATTAAAACTCAGTATCCAGTGGTATATGATTGAATCACATGAAGTCAATTATCTTCTCAGATATAATAAAGTTTTGAAAGTTCACAGATGTCAAAACTTTAGAAAGGGTGTCCTTGTTCGACAAAACGTCCAATCACTGGACGAATAATTATAAACTCATGAATATTAATGAGGATATTTTACAACTGGGGTATTGCAACAAAAAGTTACAATCTGCGAACTACTTTTCGGAGGGGTAGAGGTAATTACACTTGCCCTAGGGGATGAGGTAATTAACAGCCGAGACATTTTAATTACTTTAATTGCAAGTGTTTTCACATTGCACATGGGAGTTTTGTCTACAGGATCTTGAAATCAAGTGAAATTAATTTGTTTTGTTTTTTTTAGACAGGCCCGAAGGGCTCCTTGTTTGCAAAATGAAACGGGCCCGGAATGGATTTCAAGAGTTCCAGGCGTCGGGCTATCCTACTTTTCGAGCACTGGGAAGTCAGAAACCAAAGAAGACCTGAAAAAGCAAATATAGACGTACCTAAGAAGCTAAGCAGCTTATAGTGGTATCGATCACAGTAAGATCACTAAAGATTGAGACATCATGTGCCTTTGTTACAGGTGTAAATCTTTATGCATACATTTTATGATTGTGTCAAATGTCCAGGGTATGCAATCGTGACGGAGAGTTTGAACCTATGCAGTGTTGTGTTACAATACTTGTGTATTATATTTTGCAGCAACCTGTGACCACTCTACAATATTTAATTAAGTCTATTGTCTAAGATTGATTTTAAATTGTAAAACTGTCCCTTTAGTACTGGAGAGTATCCATGAATTGATATATCAAATGAAATCTGCATGTTTACATGTATAAGTTCAAGGTCATTATTGATTAATAGAGTCTTTTAAACAAAAAAAATGCTCAACTACCACATAGTTAAAAGTTATATCTTACTAGTACATTGCTTTTATAAATGTTCAATTGCACAAGTAAGTATAGTCATTACTTTTTTTAACTTCCTGGACTACAAATCAAGTATTCAAGACCTTACCAAAAACCCTTGTTCAAAATGTCTAGTTGGTGCGATCACTTCTAGGTATTCTGTTAAGCTATCCGATTTAGAAAATTCTGCCATTTAATATAGCACTAAGCAGAATCACACTTAATTTGTTTACTCTACGGCAATGTAGTTTCATTATGCTTGTTATCTTTTATACATATATATACACAAACACACAACTATGATGTGACATTCAAAACAAGAAGTGTCCTTCACCTTCCTTGGGAAATATGATAATTTTGAGAATCCATCCAATCAGAATGGTTGTTACAATAAGAACACGGGAGAAAATATATTTTTTACTGGCAGAGGCCCTGTCAAAACATGTGGACATGCCAAAAGTTAGGAAAAGGTAGAAAAGATGCAAATTATGGCCAACAGGGGATCCAAAGCAGAAAATATTTCAATAAAAGCATTTTTTTAAAACTGTTTACTCATATTTAAGAATGTGTTTAATCTGTTACACAATTACAAAAAAAACATACTTACTCTTTGGTATGGTTGGACAGATGAATATCCATAACCTGAATTTTCTATATCATAATGTGAGTCCATAAATTTCCCAGCGGTCAGCTGAGGGCCAGAATCCTCCCCAGAAATGTGTCTTCCTTTCTGGGCCGTATTCCCCATGTTAATGATAATTGGCTCGCAGCGAGGAGGTGAAAACGCAAATCGTTTAAAGAAAGCCGTGGTTTTTGATTAAAGAACGACGCGATGTTATGGTTTGATGAAATGATTAATCAGCGCCGTTTTCAAGATGACCTTATGCAAACCTTGTTTTTACGAAATCTACACCAGATTTTACAGGAATTGCGTACCTGATTGAACAATTAATGCGAGGCGAAGTAACAGCTACATTACGCTACATAAAGACTGAGCATTTTAAAAAATATATTATGTCCAACAATCCGATGTAAATTGGCACTGAAGTCTTAATTAATAGATTGTAAACAACATTCCGTACGTCAATGAAAATAAACAAATATGGCCGATTTTCGTCGTGCTTTCGGTGTCGCTATTGAATACGCCCCGTACATTTGGTCCTTATTACAATTAGTTCGCCCTAATAGGCTGTGAGCTAGTTGGAGAAAACCTCCCCACCTAGGGGGAATTTTGTAGGGTATGATTTTCTGAAAGAACATACAGTAAGTTTCAAAATCAGACATGTGTGCCATCTGAGCGTTGGGGCTTTAGTGAGTTTTGGGGTAAAAACACTTCGTTTTTAGACGAAAATCGCCGAAATCTGGAATTAATTTTTAGAAAAAGAATGGAATATATTAGAACCAATTTGAATTGATGGAATCTTTCTCGGAAACGCATCTCTACGTGTCCCACCATATAATTTATGGATCCGATACTTAAATATTGAGATTTTGGGTAAAAATGTTAAACAATTGAATAAAATCGCTGATTTCTGTAATAAATTGGGGTTATTGAACTAAACATTAGAAATATATCTAATACAATAGAAAAAAGAAATATTGTAACCTTGTTGGGCAGGGTAAGGTCCAGTGATTAAACAGAAAAAGGTTACAAACTATATGATGTTTGGAAATGCCTTAATTTTGGGGCGAAAAATGTGTATTTTTGTCAAAAATCGCCGGAATCTGGAATTATTTTTTTAAAATAAGTTAGAACATAAACTTATCAAATTGAAGTAATAGAATGTTGCACAGCATACATATTCAAGTCTTTCCTGGCATGGTTATATAACATATGTGCTCAAATATTGGCATTTTAGGGCAAAATATTGGAAAAAATGACAAAAATCACTGATTTCTGTAATCCATTGGGGGTATTGGGTTAAAATATAGACACAAATTTAATACAATTGAATCAGGACACATTGTAATATTTTTTGGATAGGCAAAGGTCCAATAATTAAGTAGAAAAAAGTCCCGAACCGTATGATGCTTGAAAAATGCCTTTATTTTTAGGCGAAAAATGTGTATTTTTGTCAAAAATCGACGGAATCTGGAAATTATTTTTGAAAATAGTTTTAACATAAACTTATCAAATTGAAGTAATATAGTGTTGCACAGCATACATATTCAAGTGTTTCCTTGCATCATATATAACATATCTGCTGAAATATGTTGGAAAAAAGGACTAAAATCACTTATTTCTGCAATCCACTGGGGGTATTGGGTTAAAATCTAGAAAAATATGTAATACCGGTACAATAGAAAAATAGACTGTAAGCTAGTAGGAGTAACCCTCACCCTAGGGGGAATTTTGTACACCCTATTTTTCAGAAAGCCCATTATGTGTAGAGCATTCTGGAACATGTACGTGTACCAATTGGCGACTTGTACTTAACCCCGTTACCGGCATTTCGAACATGGTACATAGAGCTATATACCGTATACGTTATACATAAAGAAATAGCGTTGAGCGACCCTCTGCGTACGGCCACTGGGCCGACACACAGATTTTGCAACACAACGGGACCGTCGGCAAAGGTCCCCCAGTACATGTGACAATCGCTCGCTAGTCCATGTTAGGGGAAAGGCTATCCGAGTTCGAGTCTAGAACATGGCACATAGAGCTATATACAGTTATATAGAAGGATATAGCGTTGAACGATCT
>JAWPHD010023721.1:0-21350 GCA_037043455.1 Cyrtodaria siliqua
GTTGACTCCTATCTTGTACCATTGCTTGTTTATATTTGCAAACGACTGTTCCCCTAACCCTTGTCAGTAAGGCATATGTGTGGATGGAGTTGACTCCTATCTTGTACCATTGCTTGTTTATATTTGCAGACGACTGTTCCCCTAACCCTTGTCAGTAAGGCAAATGTGTGGATGGGGTTGACTCCTATCTTGTACCATTGCTTGTTTATATTTGCAGACGACTGACTGTTCCCCTAACCCATGTCAGTATGGCACATGTGTAGATGGGGTTGACTCCTATCTTGTACCATTGCTTGTTTATATTTTCAGATGACTGTTCCCATAACCCATGTCAGTATGGCACATGTGTAGATGGGGTTGACTCCTATCTTGTACCATTGCTTGTTTATATTTTAAGACGACTGTTCCCATAACCCATGTCAGTATGGCACATGTGTAGATGGGGTTGACTCCAATCTTGTACCATTGCTTGTTTATATTTTCAGACGACTGTTCCCATAACCCATGTCAGTATGGCACATGTGTAGATGGGGTTGACTCCTATCAATGCCAGTGTAATGCGGATCACCATGGCAACAACTGCCACTTTGTCAAGGCTTGTAAGTATACAGTTATTTGATTCTCTGAGGCAGAAATATTGTATAACATCTAAATATATGATGGTACGTCTGTCTGTCTGTAAAAGTTTTTTTTATATGCATTTGTACTAATTTCACTGGAATGGTAAAATGTTATTCTGCCTGGTTTTGTGGAGAATTCCTCACGGTGTAACGCGGAATATTAAAGATGCTGCAACTAAAACTTTCTCGCCTTTCACTGCTGCAGGTTTGAATCCCACTGTGAGCTTGACATGTCTAGTGAGAAAGTGTTGATTCTTACGGATGGCGGGAGGTATACAGTTCTACCCGGGAAAAGTGGGATGGTTTGCCTCTTTGTTTATTCCCATAGGGTTTACTAAATTCAAGATGCATACTGAACTATAAGAAATATATCGACATAGAAATTACAAATTATGATCTGCAAAATATTCAGATAATGTAGAAAACGCTAAATGCTGCAAGTAAGAATCAAGCTGTAATTTCACATCTGCCCTTACTATGTTTATATTGTTTCAGGTAAAACATCCTGTCTAAACAGTGGTGGTACAGTTGGCTGTAACACCTGTCAGTCCACTACCACAGCAGTATGTACGGACATAGAAAACAGCTACACATGCAGCTGTATGTCAGGCTATAAGGGCCTGTCATGTGAGGTATGCATATTCATTGTTCTGACACTTAAAATGAATAGACTTAATGCCAGTGTTTGAGAATAGTGGGGTGGAGTGGGTGGAGGGAGGTAGTTGGCTTTTCCTATTTCCAGGAAAACTTCCCTTTTTATGCCCCTGAATTGAGGGTGCATACTGGCAAAGAAGTAAGTCGTCATGAAAAATAACATTTTCATTAGATAACTCACTATAATGTATTTTTAACAATTGATATTTCCATAAAAAACGGTTACCCCATTTCTCATTTGTAAACAAAATATCCGTATATGAAATGTATGCTAACACCTTCTGGCATGGGGTACCAAAAGGGGTATTTTAACGTCGTGAAAAGTCGGCACAGAAGCAATACTCGGCGTCACAAAAAAACTTCTACGATGGTGTGCTGTACAAGAATAGTCAATAATAACTTACATATTTACTTAAAATTAATGACTAACATACATATTTGTATAATTTTGTGTCCGGAAAACTAATTTAAACATCCTGAAATTCCGGATTTGGGAGGCCTGCATATTCAATTCAATTCAATTCAACGTTTATTCAAAAAGCCAATCATATCATAGCGTATTCCACACAATGTACAGACATATAAGAGTAAAGATACAAAGTAAATTGTAATTAAAATTACATACTTGGCAAATTAATATTAATCGTCTAAGACAAGTTACTAGTATAATTAATTAGTTTCAGTTCGTAGTTGAAGGGACTTAAGTACAAAGTTACTTGTTGCTAAACCTTCAATAAAAGTTAAGGGATTTAACACAGTTAACACAAGATTAAACTGATCCTGTGTGGTACTCTCTCTCTGTGAAGGGGTAAACACACTATTAATTGTAGTGTTTCTAACATTGTTATATATATATATATATGTGAGGCCTCTATAGCCCAGTGGTAGAGCACTGGGCCCACAAGCAGAAGGTCGTGGGTTCAAACCCAGCCGGATGCTGGTCTCTCCATTATCATCTTTCATTTATTCATTGCTTATCATTCATTACCATTCGGCAAAAATCCACCTTCTCGGCCCTCAAATTTGCTTCATGAGTAGTTAGTACCTCACTGCTGACTGTGACGATGTTAGGCCGACGTTCACTGAAAGAAGGGAAGCTGTAGACAGAAATTCGTTGGTTCTTCGTATGGCGCGTCTAAAGTATGCAGTGGCCAGTAGCCTAGTAGTGGCATAGTAGCTTGAATGGAGTACCATGGAGTACTAGGGGAGGCTGTTTCACAGCAATAGACAATAACAGAAGACATATCAGCAATGTTCCAGAAACAGTACAATCCGAAGGAAAAAAGAGAAAAATCAGGTGAACTGCGGGTGAACAGCGAGAGTCGTCGCAGAAATGGAATATACAGCGAGGCTTCAGCAGAAAGTATGTCAGAACAGATCACCATCTAGTAGGAGGGACAACAGCAGAGCTGGCGGAAGACGGAGTGAGGGGAGGCGAAAGAAAGGAGCAGATAAAAGGGGTTGAGAAGGTGGGCCAAAAAACCCAAAAAAAAACAACAAAAAAAACAACATTGTTATATAGTGGGCATTCTAAAATAAAATGTTGTTCAGTTTCTACGCTGTTTTTGCAGAAAGGGCAGTACCTATTTTCTCTCAGGATTTTTGGGATTTTATATCTGCCCATTTCGATATTTAGATAATGAGCACTTGTTCTCAGTTTTGTAATGACAGAGCGGTGCTGTTTCTTAGGGAGAATATCTAAATATCGTGCTCGATTGAAACATGTGTATAGATTACAGGATAATGTTAATTTCGTATCCGTAGCATGCTTAAGTTTTTCCATTCTTTCTTTAAATATGTTTTGAAAATAAGCTTTGATCTTTTTTTCGAAAACCAAACTATCAGAATGTAATGTATAATTTATGTCTGGTTGTAATTTGAGGAGAGTACCGCACCAAGATTTACAGGATGTTGTATAGTTACTTTGATCTGCTACAAAAGCATTTTTTAGTAAAATTCTATTCGAAGGGAGTTGTTTAAGTCTATTGTAGTAATTAAACGTTTTTAAGTATGACTATGAGCATAGGGTATCTGCCAAGCTCTGCCCGACAAGCAATATTTGTAGTTTTGCTATGTACACCAAGAATGTATTTACAGTACATGTAATTTCTCGAAAGTCGAGTTGTCATTCATAAAATCTGGTTTGTAATCAGATATCCAGATCTCACTGCCATAAGTAAGTATTGGTACAATCATGCAGTCAAAAAGTTTGAGCTGCATTTTGACCACCGGTAAATCTTTTAGTCCTTTAAGTTTGCTTTTTAAAGCGAATGAAGCTTTGCTTGCTTTCAGCTGTAATTGTTCTGCAGCTTGTTTGAAATCTCCTGTGAAGTGTAATGTGATGCCAAGATATTGGAATGAGTCAACTATTTATATTACATGGTTTCTAAAGCTGAAGTGCTTTAAGTATTTTTCTTTTAGTGTTCTTTTATTAAAGATCATTATCTTAGTTTTGTTAATGTTAACTTCAAGTTTCCACTTTTGGCAATATTCAAACAATGCATCTGTACTGTGTTGGAGACCATTTGGGGATTCGGAAAGTAAGAGTAGACCATATATACTGAACATATCATATACGTAGAGCATGTACTGTTCATATTTCTTCAAAGGGAAGTAACAATGTTAAACTTGATACTTAATTTAATGAATGTGTTGTCTCCCTTTGATACTTAAGTTATTTTGTGTGTCATTTGCTATGTATAGAAGTCGAGTATAAAAAAATCTCGTCTAGTTCCCCAACATTATTTTTATAATCGAGCCATCTTGTATATATGCGCGCGCATCCCCACGTGATGATGTTTATAAATTAAGTGCACATTTGAGTCTGCGGTCAGTTTAACGGTCAATATTTATTTTTTGTTTTTTTTTGTATTTAGATTAAGCGCTTTTGCATTTCTGATAACACATACTGAAAAAATCCCATCAAAATTAAAGGTTATAACAGAATGACGGCTATTGCTTCTCGACGACTATTGCTTCTTTGCCAGTATAGCATATTATAGTAATTGCTCTGTCTGTTTGTCCCTCCATCTGACTTGAAATCACTTGCCCATCAACGCTGTAGGTTCGATCCCTCAGGGGCCTAGGAATCTTTATGTGAGGAAGCTATCCAGCTGGCTTGCGGAACGTCGGTTGTTCTACCCAGGTGTCCGCCCGTGCACAAAAATTTCTGGGGTCTTCCTCCACCAGTGGAAGCTGGAAAGTCGCCATATGACCTTAGCTAATGGTGCGACTATAAAATCCAGTTCAATTCAATTGTCCATCCATTTGTGCCTTTGTCCTTCCTTCCTAAACAATCATGTCTCAGCCATAACTTTGAAGGTACTGAAGGAATTTTGTAACTTCACACAAGTGTTCACCACAATGAGAAGGTGTGTCACGTACATGAATCAGGTCAATACCTCAAATGTGAAGGTCACACTTGGAGGTCAAAGGTCAAATGAGTTTGGGGGCATTTGTCACTTTCTGTGAGCGACAATTCCTGTTCTTAAAGTATTGTAGCATTTTTTTCTACTGCTTAATTTTATTAATATTTAGTGCAATCAGGGAGGAAGTATAAGTATACTTACTCCCTGGTTCAATTGGCCAAAGGCTAAGCAGGCATGCTTAAGGGATAGCTCATTGTCATCCATTCGTCATGCAGTAGCTAACTTGTGAATGTGATCACTTTAGTAAATTGACCAGCCCAGTATTAGGGTATTTGTAACACAAACATTTTCCTACCTTAAACATAATTATATAATCAGGTTTTTACAGTTGGTAATCGCTTCTTCAACATGTAACCTTAGTTTGCTCTCCTTGGTTTCCAGCACCACGTACACACCATTGCCATCAGCAATGAGAGTAGTTGTACGAGTTTCATAGCCAAGTTATATAGAGGATCTTCCATTAGTTCATATTTAGCAATAATGTGAATTGAGTTTGGTAAAGTGATTAAAAACTAAATGTGTTACATAAAAGGTTATATTGGGGTAAACTATCCTGGGCCAAGTAAGTAAGTAAATATAGATATAAAAATCGAACAGGAAAAGCAGCATTCAAGGACGACAGTCAACCACAAACACACAGAAACAGAAACAAAGAATAAATTTAAAGATGAATAAAATGCCAAATAAGATATCACAAACACAAAAGGGTTGACAATAGGGCTACCGCCTTGGAACGGTCAGTGGCAAAAAAGGCCGCTGGGGGTTTAAACCAGGTTTTAGGATGAACCAAACCTCACACTTACCCTACCGTCAGCCCAATAAAACGGGACAGTGTAAATAAAAAAATGCCCGCCATAAACTATTCGTTCAGGTTTCCTTAAAATATGAACTTACAATGATTTCAGTTGATATAATGGGGACTATTGTTTGGCGCACTTGTTGCAGTAAAAAAAAACACATCAATAATGGGCAATTTTAATAATACGTTCATAAATTATATATTATTAGAACTGGCATTTATAGTCGTAAATAAAAATAAACACTTGAGAAATAAACATGGATCACTAGCAAACAGTTTTGGATTTTCATTAAACTTGATGAACTGTTTCCCTTGCATGTCAGTTAGAACAGCTACTTGTTTGTAATATATATAACTGTAAGTTAACTGTTCTGACCTTTTGCATAGAGAATTTCAAAAAGTCAGGGCTTTTTTCACAAAATTGGGAAGAGGTCAAAGCCTGTTCATTTTGGGATAAAAACACATGCTTATTTCTCACTTTGGGAAAGATGTAAGGTTTCATCACTTAAGTAAATATGACAATACTATGCTTTATATATTTTCTTCAGTCAGAACTGACTTAGCAGACAAAAACACATTGCAGAATCAATGCTTTTTCTCAATTTCTGGGAGACTGATGCTTTCTGATTAGGACAAAGGACTAGGTATGATAAGGGACAAAATTGGCCCCCAATATTGAACGTTTTAATGCACAAGTTTTGAATATCTAATTTAGCTACAAATGAACTGAATAATTATTAAAACTCATTACAAGTACGTTTGAAGGCTCTAAATGAGTTTAAGTGCCTCACAAACAAGGCCTTTTGTTTCAAAAAATGACATTTTTGTTCATTTTTAGCAGTTTTTGATCAGTTTTTGGTCTTGGAAATACAGAGCGCACCCTCGAGCACAGCTGATTTTTTGTTGAAACGGGTACTTGATAAGGATGCATCATCAGCCAAAAAACTGTGTGTGCTCGGAGGTGCGCTCTATATTTTTAGGATCAAAATCTTGTCCAAAAAGGTCCAAAATCTACAAAATATAACAAAATTACCAAAAATACCGTTTTTTGAGACCCTATTAAAACTTCTAGATAAATAAAATAAATAAAAATATATTTCAAGATAGAATATGATCAATTTACTTCAATGTCCACAACAGATTACATTTAAATATTATTTTGTTGCATTTTGAATATATTGGAGGCCAAAATACCCGCTTATCATACCTTGTCCTTTCTGCCATAGTTGGGAATAAACAGTTCAATTGGGAAGAGGCCTTTTTACTCTTCTTCAGAGTTATTGATAATTTCTTATTACACGTATATTTTTGTAACAGCAGTGTTTGAAATAAAAATATGTGCTTACCTAATTCCAGATAGAGATATCTGTGTGTAACAGTTACCCATGCCAACACAGTGGTTTCTGCACACCTTCTGGATCATCATACACGTGCGCGTGCAGGGAACCATGGACAGGTGCCAACTGTGAGAGTGAGATCAACCATTGCCCCAATGGTACCCAGTGCTACAATGGTGGGACGTGCTTCAGTACAAGTCCAGGGTATAGATGCAGGTAGGGAATATATTGTTCCATCAGGAGTGTATTGTGCCTTGATGTCCCAAGTTTATTTTAGGCGAGGCTTAGAAAATAAAGAATGATGAGGCTCTGCAGAGCCCTTCTGCATTTTCGTGCAGAGCCTAATAAACTTGATAGTAAATGGCACTCTATGTAATATTATTTTTAGTACGTAGATTATCCACAATGCTGTATGCTTAACTAGTTTTATCTAATAAACAAAATGTCATGATTGTAATGGAAGCCTCCATATTGTTTTTTCTTCGTGATGTCAGATTATGTTACATAAAATAAATCCCAAGGTATTCCACATGCTATTGCTTTATCAGTCACTGCCCAATAAAGCAACATGTATTAGGTCTCCCCTTTATCAGGCAGAAAAGTAAGTACATATCTGCACGGTAAAAGGTTAATTTGCCTCATTCTGAACATGTCTGTGCATTATATTTGGCAGGGGTCAAAGAAATAACCAACTGTCGTTCCCAACAGAAGGTAGCACTACTCCAATGAGAACAAACAATTATATACCATGATGTCTTTATTATTATATATATCAATGGTGATCCAGAAGATGATATTCATTTCCAGAAGTCATCTTTATCTCCATTTTTGTCATTTTTATGCTCCCGAAGGCCATCCGAAACAATTCCGTTCAAAACAATTCCGTCCGAAACAATCATGTCTCGGCCATAGCTTTGAAAGAACTCAGTGGATTTCGATGAAACATCACACAAATGTTGACCACAGCGAGAAGGTGTGTCGTGTGCGAGAATCTGATCCAAGGTCAAGGTCACACTTGGAGGTCAAATGTCAATGAGTGAAAATAATCGAAGGCATTTGTCACTTATTGGTTACATTTCTTGTTTGCTCATAACTATTCCAGCTTGATATGACCTAAAGCTGTTTGTATACAAACAGATGCCTGTTTTCTGGAATACTGTATTCAAAAGTGTTGCAGAAAATGTAATCAAACAGCAAATTTATTTAAAACATGTTACAAAAACTAAAATTACCCGTTGGTTTTGTTTTCAAATATTTGTTATACTGCATAGCTGGAAACATGGTGTGGCCCAGTGGACTTGAAACTGGAGGACCTGGGTTCAAGCCTCACAAACGCCACTGAGTTACATCGGTGTATTCTTGTGCTGGACACTTTTCCTTAAGGACATATTTCGAGCCTATTGTATTTGTGTGGGGGGGGAGACAATTTCTATAGGTAACTGTAAATCACTGTCATACAATTTCATGAGCAAAGTGTGATAATCAAATTTTCTTCAGATTATGAGGCCCACCCAATAAAGCATTTGTGACCAGTACACATAATAACACATTAAAGAATGTTGTATATTTATTGTGTTGTGCTTTGATTTTTGGTCTAAAAACAATTAAGAAATACCAGATAAGTTTTGTATTCAAAAGCTAAATTATGAACATATATATATATTCATTAAAGTAAATTACAAAGTCTTGTTAAGCTATTCTTACACTCAATATAGCAATGCTATACAAATAAAAATCTAAGAGCGGGCCTCAATTTATATACCTTAGTTGATCAGCCATGAAGCGTGCTGGCTGTAAATATTCAAGCTTCCCATGCTTTTTCAATGACCCAATAACGTTGGGAAATGTGTCCTTAACTTTGTCGGATGGGGACATAAACTGGGCAGTCCGCGTGTACTATCTGAGTATCCTCTGAACATGTTAATTCAGAATGAGGATACTCAGATAGTCACAGGTTCCCTGATGCCTATGCATCCTTCCCCTCTCTCGGTGGAGGGGTGGCTCTAAATAACCTGTAATAATTATGTAAATGAGCCTTTAAACAACATTCAACATTCTTTCAGTATGAAAACATAATTATATCTATATTTGAATAATAATATTTTTTTCAAGTTGTCCAAGAAACTTCATCGGAGTGGATTGTTCTGAGTCTTATGATTTGTGTGCACGTGCAGAACCATGTGTTGGAAGTGGAAGTAACTGTTCATTGTCCAGCACGGGGAATTTCCAGTGCAGCTGTGCAGAAGGTAACTATGACAAATCCATAGATACATGTTGGCAGATGTAATAATTGGTATTTTCCTCTTTTTTTGCCGATTTTTTGGTTGATTTATATATTTCTTAGTCTTTATCATCTTCCCTTTTCGACGAAAAAGGGGAGATTAACCAAATTTGACAATTGTTTTATCCTGGGTAGTACAGCTCATTTTCACAGAGCATTTCCATAAATGACATTGACCTCCTACAGTAGATCTTGGGATAAGGTTTTACTTTTGTGTCTGTTTCTAAACAGCGGCATGCACTAAACACAACTGGGATCATAGTTGTATATTGGGTAGTACAGCGTAATTACTGGAGTAGTTCAATAAATATCTGGGGAGGTGTGGCAAAATTATTTTATTCTTGTTCATGCGCGTGAAAGCAGTGCAGAGGACACATTTAATTCTATGAATTCTCTTTAGGTATTACATTACACTTCTTCGAGTATTTTCCTCAAGAGATATAAATCTGTTGTGATTTTATTTCCAGGTGACAGTGGAGACAGTTGCCAAGACAAGTTGCCTGCATGTACTCACAACACGTGCAGTAATGGAGGCACATGCACAGATACAGGGGGTGTGGTCAGGTGCATTTGTGCACCAGGTAAGTTGAAATTATTTGTTAATTTACTCTTGTACTGAAGTAATCCAGTTGTTATATTGATAAATTGGTAAATACACTGAAGCGCGTATATCCGCATATACCGTATTTTACCTTGTATAGTACGCAGTTTTTTAGCTCTACTGATCAGAGATCAGCAGAGCTTATGCCGTGGTGCGGTGTCCGTCGTCCGTCCGTCTGTCCGTCCGTCCGTCCGTCTGTCCGTCCGTTAACTTTTTTTTGTAGCGACTACTCCTCTGAAACTACTGAATGGATTTTCATGAAACTTTACAGAAATGTTGCCCATGAAATCTAGTTGATCCTAGCAAAAATTCATGTAGATGTGAAATCCAAGATGGCCGCCAAATCTAAAAATAGGTTTTTAAAAAACAAGTTTGTAGCGACTACTTCTTGAAAACTCTAAGGGATATTGCTATGGGACTTTTTCTAAAATGATCAGCATGACATGATGTTGGTCCTTGTCGAAAATCGTTTTGATTCGACGTTAAACATGGCTGCCAGCGGCCATCTTTGTTTACATAGAGTTATATAATGAAAACTTGTAGCGACTACTCCTCTGAAACTACTTGACGGATTTTCATGAAACTTCACAGGAATGTTGCTCTTGATGTCTAATTGATCCTAGCAAAATTTCAGGTCGGCCGGAAATTCAAGATGGCCGCCACGGCTAAAAATAGATTTTTAAAAAATAAGTTTGTAGCGACTACTTCTTGAAAACTATAAGAGATATTGATATGGGACTTTTTCTAAATTTATCAGCATGACATGATGGTTATCCGAGTCGAACATTATTTTTATTCGACGTTAAACATGGCTGCCAGTGGCCATGTTTGTTTACATAGAGTTATATAATGATAACTTGTAGCGACTACTCTTTGAAACTACTTGACGGATTTTCATGAAACTTCACACGAATGTTGCTCTTGATGTCTAATTGATCTTAGCAAAATTTCAGGTCGGCCGGAAATTCAAGATGGCCACCATGGCTAAAAATAGATTTTTAAAAAATAAGTTTGTAGCGACTACTTCTTGAAAACTATAAGAGATATTGATATGGGACTTTTTCTAAAATGATCAGCATGACATGATGGTTATCCGAGTCGAACATTATTTTGATTCAATGTTAAACATGGCTGTCAGTGGCCATCTTTGTTTACATAGAGTTATATAATGAAAACTTGTAGCGACTACTCCTCTGAAACTACTTGACAGATTTTCATGAAACTTCACAGGAATGTTGCTCTTGATGTCTAATTGATCCTGGAAAAATTTCAGGTCGGCCGGAAATTCAAGATGGCCACCACAGCTAAAAATAGATTTTTAAAAAAACAGTTTGTAGCGACTACTTCCTGAAATCAAAATCAATCAGTAGAGCTTCAAGGTCATTGACCTCTTGTTTTACTTCTTTTACGGTTTGCGAAACGGGAGTGCGTATAATACAAAAAAACTTTTTTCTTGCATTTTATATGCAGAAAATCGATGTCAGACTGGAGAAAAAACGCCGATGAAAACATCGGGGACGAACAGACTGACATTTGTGAATACCGATAATACTTTATTTTTCGTGAATTACTCGCTTTATACAAGCAATTTATTGACTTAATTCGACTTAGAAATGAATAAAGTTTATTATAAAGCTTGTTTTTATATAAATGTTTGCATATTTGTTGTAGAATTTCAATAAATGAGTTAACGAAATTCGGCGCTTGTTTTGTTATTTATATCAGCTGACTTGATATCACGTGATTTCCATGCATTAGACTGGTACACGTAGTATTGTACAATTATATTTGTTAAATGCACCAGACGACACTTGCAGACGACAGTAAAAGCGATGATAATACCTGCATATTTGTTGCAGAATTTCTATAAAGGATGATCATGTTTTCCCTTTGTTTTGCTGTTATCCGCTAAATTGTTTATAAATTTCACAAGTTTTGCAAACTTAGAAATAGCTACAGTACAGACACACTTTAAACACGGGTAGAGTGGGTTATTCTATTTCTATAATCCTTTGAAGTTGACGCATTGATATTTCTGAGGATGCACATTGACACGTCGTGTGACCTATACCAGATTTAGCCACGGGGTATTTCCAGTGTGTACAGGTAACTGATCACGCGTGACACTTATGATAAGCATTGGTTCCTGTGAATACACAATGTAAGTATAATCGGCGTAATGGATTGCGGTAACCAACGACTTTGTAGTATTTGTTTATCGGATTACGGACAATTATAATCGGCTCTTTGATGAGTTGATGAGATGATACAAGATAGGTACTCCCCCGATGATTGGCAATTAATGATTAAAGTAATTATATTGTTCCGGTGTTTTCTTTTGTACGCTAATTTTCGCGATCTGCAGATAGTTGTTTTACCATATTATTTTGCTTTAATTGTCGTGATGCAATTAGAGATTTTTTTTAAATTTGTTTAACCTTTTATTTTCGTCGAATGGTTCATCTAGGAAAACTAATATTTTGATGCGTATTATACACGGAAACTACTTTTTTACCCCAGTTTTGACCTCTGAGAAGCGGGGTGCCTACTATACACGGGTGCGTAATATACAAGGTAAAATACGGTACATATGTGATCAATCAAATTGCCTTTTGTGGCAGAGGAACGAGCTCACTTTGTATGAGTATGTGCGCTTCAGTGGAACAAACTTTGTCAAAAGAAAGTTTTGAAACAAAACCTACCTGAATCGAGCGCTTTGTTAATACACTTTTGTTGTGAACATGATCAAAACTTCACTTGTGTGCACAACCAACCTTCTTAATAGTAACCATGGTTACACTCACTCATTACAGGTTGCTAATGTTCTGTCCATTCTACTCATTTTGATTACTATACCCTATCTGACCAGTTATATATGTTTTGTATCACTTCCTACATTTATATCTAGCTTCACAACCAATCTCCTTAATCATTACCATTGCTCTCACTCGTACAGGCTACACTGGATCTGTCTGTGCTACCGATATTGACAACTGTTCCCCGTTCCCGTGTACGGCGAACCAGGAATGTAAGGATGGTGTCGACAAATACACCTGTATTTGTAAGCCTGGTAGACGAGGAGCCAACTGTGATAAAGGTAACTAGAGTTTGTAAAACAATATCATCAATATTGTATGTCATAATTCGTGAAAGCAAACGTAATGCATCTTTTTTTTTATCTGAAACAATATTCATTCATTTTATGTATGCCCATTTTTAGATCACCTGAGGCTAAGGCTCAAAGTGATCTATTGTCGTCGTTAACTTTTCTTCAAACGACTTCTCCTCAGAAACAGCTTGGCTAATTTTGTCCGAACTTCACATGGATGATCCTTAGGTGAATGCTTTCTAGATTTGTTAAAATTAAGTCAGCGCGACATCCAAGATGGCCGCCATTACCATATATGGTCGAAACCTTAAAATATCTTCTTCTCCAGAACCGCTGGACAGATTTCAACAGTTTTTCTTTTAAAATGATCGCCAACGCCTAACTACCAAATTTGTTCAAATGAAGTCCCCGGGGTCAAAAGTGGCCATGCGCCGGGGATCCAAAGTTTGTTTATTTAGATTTTGCATGTTTTTCATATAGACATATAGGAAAAAACTTTAAAAAATATTTTTCTCTGAAACCACAAGGCACAGAGCTCTCTTGTATTACATGTAGCATCAGCTTATGGTCCTCTACTAAGTTTGTTCAAATGGTGACCTTTGGGTCAAATTTGTCCCCGCCCCGAGGGTCACAGTTTTACATAGACTTATATAGGATTTGTTTTTTAAAAATCTTCTTCTCGGAAACTACAAGAGCCAGAGGTTTGATATTTTGCATTTACTATAAGCTTATGGTCCTTTACCAAGTTTGTTCAAATGGTGACCCTGGGGTCATATTTGGCCCCTCCCCAAGGGTCACATGTTTTACATAGACATGTATAGGGAAAAATCTTCTTCTCTGAAACTGCAAGAGCCAGAGGTTTAATATTTTGCATTTGCTATAAGCTTATGGTCCTCTACCAATTTTGTTCAAATGGTGACACTGGGGTCACATTTGGCCCCGCCCCGGGGGTCACAGTTAACATAGGCTTGTATAGGGAAAAACTTAAAAAAATCTTCTTCTCTGGAACTGCTAGAGCCAGAGGTTTAATATTTTGCATTTGCTATAAGCTTATGGTCCTCTACCAAGTTTGTTGAAATGGTGACCCTGGTGTTAAATTTGGCCGCGCCCCGTGGGTCACAGTTTTACATAGACCTATATAGGAAACACATTAAAGTCTTCTCTGGAACTACAAGAGCCATAGGTTTAATATTTTGCATTTACTATACTCTTATGGTCCTTTACCAAGTTTGTTCAAATGGTGACCGTGGTGTCACTTTTGGCCCCACCCAGGGGTCATGTTTTACATAGACTTGTATAGGGAAAAACTTAAAAAATCTTCTTCTCTGAAACCACAAAGCTCTCATATATTACATGTAGCCCTGGGGTGCCCAAGGTGTTACACTCTAGCACCTTCATTTTGTATTTGATATTTACCAAACTTTGTCAGTGTCTTTATATCAATGTTGTTATACACAACAGAGTCCACATTTCTTGAACAATCTTAACCAAACAGATTGTATATGACCATAAAATTTCGAAGAAATTTGATAATGTGCCAGTACTCAGGTGATCGATGTAGGGCCATCTTAGCCCTCTTGTTAGCAGAAGAATTGGTTTCCACTCGTTTAAAAGGGAATGACTGCATGGATTGAATTCATACTTGATATGCAGTCATGTCTTGCTGAGAGGTAGACCCCTGTTGATATTGGGGTCAATTGGTCAAAGGTCAAAGTCACTGACCTTTCACTTGAAATTGTTGATTGGCAGATTCCACTTGATAACTCAAAATAAATATTGTCCGGTTATTTTACTACTGACAAGGTTGATTATCACTTGACCTAGGCTTGGCTTGGATTGCCTTTTTAGCTCCACACACATAATTTTACACGAGATATGCCCCTTTTCTGTGTCACCTGTGTAGCATGGCAGACACTTAGGTATCAATTTGTCCATCAACCACCGTCAGTCCATCATCGTCCGTCCATCCTTGTCCATCACACTGCAACCTAACCTTGACCATAACTTGAAAAGTATTAGATCTGTGTTCATGAAACTTCACACACATCTTTCATTTTATCTCAAGGAATGTCGTTACGCACGTCCAATAACTCTGACTATCATTTCGACAGACTTATACCCTTTTTCATAAAACTTTAACCGGCAACCTAACTGAACTTAAGACTGGCCATAACTTGAAAAGTATTTGACCTATGTTCATTAAACTTCACAAATATTTTCATCTTACCCCAAGGAATCTTCAAACTGTGGAACATCCTTCTACTTTGAGGATTGGTCTCAACTCAATAATTCAGACATTGTTGGAAGAAATTACTGTGAAGTAGAGAGTTGATGACATCGCTGTCAATTTAGGAGAACTTAAAATCTTGGTTTATACAATATACAAACTGTAACTGATGTTGCTTAATATTAAGGAAATCATTGAATTTATTATTATTAAGCATTTACATAAATGTCTAATCATTGAATTGATGACTATTTGTAGTGTACATTTGTAGATGTTGGGAATGATTGATGACTATTTGTCGTGTATATTTGTAGTTGTTCGGAATGATTGATGACTATGTGTCATGTATATTTGTAGTTGTTGGAATGACTGATGACTATTTGTCGTTTATATTTGTAGTTGTTGGGAATGTTTGTTGACTATTTGTCGTGTATATTTGTAGTTGTTAGGAATGACTGATGACTATTTGTCATTTATATTTGTAGTTGTTGGGAATGTTTGTTGACTATTTGTAGTGTACATTTGTAGATGTTGGGAATGATTGATGACTATTTGTCATGTATATTTGTAGTTGTTGGGAATGGTTTAGGACTATTTGTCGTGTATATTTGTAGTTGTTGGGAATGACTGATGACTATTTGTCGTGTATATTTGTAGTTGTTGGGAATCATTGATGACTATTTGTCGTGTATATTTGTAGTTGTTGGGAATGACTGATGACTATTTTGTTGTGTATATTTGTAGTTGTTGGGAATGACTGATGACTATTTGTCATGTATATTTGTAGTTGTTGGGAATGACTGATGACTATTTGTCATGTATATTTGTAGTTGTTGGGAATGACTGATGACTATTTGTTGTGTATATTTGTAGTTGTTGGGAATGATTGATGACTATTTGTCATGTATATTTGTAGTTGTTGGGAATGACTGATGACTATTTGTCATGTATATTTGTAGTTGTTGGGAATACTTGATGATTATTTGTTGTGTATATTTGTAGTTGTTAGGAATGACTGAGGACTATTTGTCATGTATATTTGTAGTTGTTGGGAATGATTGATGATTATTTGTTGTGTATATTTGTAGTTGTTGGGAATGATTGATGACTATTTGTCATGTATATTTGTAGTTGTTGGGAATGATTGATGATTATTTGTCGTGTATATTTGTAGTTGTTGGGAATGATTGATGATTATTTGTCATGTATATTTGTAGTTGTTGGGAATGATTGATGATTATTTGTCGTGTATATTTGTAGTTGTTGGGAATGACTGATGACTATTTGTCCTGTATATTTGTAGTTGTTGGGAATGACTGATGACTATTTGTCGTGTATATTTGTAGTTGTTGGGAATGATTGATGATTATTTGTCATGTATATTGATGACTATTTGTCATGTATATTTGTAGTTGTTGGGAATGACTGATGACTATTTGTCATGTATATTTGTAGTTGTTGGGAATGACTGATGACTATTTGTCGTGTATATTTGTAGTTGTTGGGAATGACTGATGACTATTTGTCATGTATATTTGTAGTTGTTGGGAATGACTGATGACTATTTGTCGTGTATATTTGTAGTTGTTGGGAGTGACTGATGACTATTTGTCATGTATATTTGTAGTTGTTGGGAATGACTGATGACTATTTGTCATGTATATTTGTAGTTGTTGGGAATGACTGATGACTATTTGTCATGTATATTTGTAGTTGTTGGGAATGACTGATGACTATTTGTCGTGTATATTTGTAGTTGTTGGGAATGACTGATGACTATTTGTCGTGTATATTTGTAGTTGTTGGGAATGACTGATGACTATTTGTCATGTATATTTGTAGTTGTTGGGAATGACTGATGACTATTTGTCATGTATATTTGTAGTTGTTGGGAATGACTGATGACTATTTGTCGTGTATATTTGTAGTTGTTGGGAATGACTGATGACTATTTGTCATGTATATTTGTAGTTGTTGGGAATGACTGATGACTATTTGTCATGTATATTTGTAGTTGTTGGGAATGACTGATGACTATTTGTTGTGTATATTTGTAGTTGTTGGGAATGACTGATGACTATTTGTCATGTATATTTGTAGTTGTTGGGAATGATTGATGACTATTTGTTGTGTATATTTGTAGTTGTTGGGAGTGATTGATGATTATTTGTCGTGTATATTTGTATTTGTTGGGAGTGATTGATGACTATTTGTTGTGTATATTTGTAGTTGTTGGGAATGATTGATGACTATTTGTTGTGTATATTTGTAGTTGTTGGGAATGATTGATGACTATTTGTCATGTATATTTGTAGTTGTTGGGAATGACTGATGACTATTTGTCATGTATATTTGTAGTTGTTAGGAATGACTGATGACTATTTGTCATGTATATTTGTAGTTGTTGGGAATGACTGATGACTATTTGTTGTGTATATTTGTAGTTGTTGGGAATGACTGAGGACTATTTGTCATGTATATTGGTAGTTGTTGGGAATGACTGATGACTATTTGTTGTGTATATTTGTAGTTGTTGGGAATGACTGAGGACTATTTGTCATGTATATTTGTAGTTGTTGGAAATGACTGATGACTATTTGTCGTGTATATTTGTAGTTGCTGGGAATGACTGATGACTATTTGTCATGTATATTTGTAGTTGTTGGGAATGACTGATGACTATTTGTCATGTATATTTGTAGTTGTTGGGAATGATTGATGATTATTTGTTGTGTATATTTGTAGTTGTTGGGAGTGATTGATGATTATTTGTCGTGTATATTTGTATTTGTTGAGAATGATTGATGATTATTTGTAGTTGTTGGGAATGACTGATGACTATTTGTCGTGTATATTTGTAGTTGTTGGGAATGACTGATGACTATTTGTCGTGTATATTTGTAGTTGTTGGGAATGACTGATGATTATTTGTCATGTATATTTGTAGTTGTTGGGAATGACTGATGACTATTTGTCGTGTATATTTGTAGTTGTTGGGAATGACTGATGACTATTTGTCATGTATATTTGTAGTTGTTGGGAATGACTGATGACTATTTGTCATGTATATTTGTAGTTGTTGGGAATGACTGATGATTATTTGTCATGTATATTTGTAGTTGTTGGGAATGACTGATGACTATTTGTCGTGTATATTTGTAGTTGTTGGGAATGACTGATGACTATTTGTCATGTATATTTGTAGTTGTTGGGAATGACTGATGACTATTTGTCATGTATATTTGTAGTTGTTGGGAATGACTGATGACTATTTGTCGTGTATATTTGTAGTTGTTGGGAATGACTGATGACTATTTGTCGTGTATATTTGTAGTTGTTGGGAATGACTGATGACTATTTGTCATGTATATTTGTAGTTGTTGGGAATGACTGATGACTATTTGTCGTGTATATTTGTAGTTGTTGGGAATGACTGATGACTATTTGTCATGTATATTTGTAGTTGTTGGGAATGACTGATGACTATTTGTCATGTATATTTGTAGTTGTTGGGAATGATTGATGACTATTTGTTGTGTATATTTGTAGTTGTTGGGAATGACTGATGACTATTTGTCATGTATATTTGTAGTTGTTGGGAATGACTGATGACTATTTGTTGTGTATATTTGTAGTTGTTGGGAGTGATTGATGATTATTTGTCGTGTATATTTGTATTTGTTGGGAGTGATTGATGACTATTTGTTGTGTATATTTGTAGTTGTTGGGAATAATTGATGACTATTTGTTGTGTATATTTGTAGTTGTTGGGAATGATTGATGACTATTTGTCATGTATATTTGTAGTTGTTGGGAATGACTGATGACTATTTGTCATGTATATTTGTAGTTGTTAGGAATGACTGATGACTATTTGTCATGTATATTTGTAGTAGTTGGGAATGATTGATGACTATTTGTCATGTATATTTGTAGTTGTTGGGAATGACTGAGGACTATTTGTCGTGTATATTTGTAGTTGTTGGGAATGACTGATGACTATTTGTCGTGTATATTTGTAGTTGTTGGGAATCATTGATGACTATTTGTCGTGTATATTTGTAGTTGTTGGGAATCATTGATGACTATTTGTCATGTATATTTGTAGTTGTTGGGAATGACTGATGACTATTTTGTTGTGTATATTTGTAGTTGTTGGGAATGACTGATGACTATTTGTCATGTATATTTGTAGTTGTTGGGAATGACTGATGACTATTTGTCATGTATATTTGTAGTTGTTGGGAATGACTGATGACTATTTGTTGTGTATATTTGTAGTTGTTGGGAATGATTGATGACTATTTGTCATGTATATTTGTAGTTGTTGGGAATGACTGATGACTATTTGTCATGTATATTTGTAGTTGTTGGGAATACTTGATGATTATTTGTTGTGTATATTTGTAGTTGTTAGGAATGACTGAGGACTATTTGTCATGTATATTTGTAGTTGTTGGGAATGATTGATGATTATTTGTTGTGTATATTTGTAGTTGTTGGGAATGATTGATGACTATTTGTCATGTATATTTGTAGTTGTTGGGAATGATTGATGATTATTTGTCGTGTATATTTGTAGTTGTTGGGAATGATTGATGATTATTTGTCATGTATATTTGTAGTTGTTGGGAATGATTGATGATTATTTGTCGTGTATATTTGTAGTTGTTGGGAATGACTGATGACTATTTGTCGTGTATATTTGTAGTTGTTGGGAATGACTGATGACTATTTGTCGTGTATATTTGTAGTTGTTGGGAATGATTGATGATTATTTGTCATGTATATTGATGACTATTTGTCATGTATATTTGTAGTTGTTGGGAATGACTGATGACTATTTGTCGTGTATATTTGTAGTTGTTGGGAATGACTGATGACTATTTGTCATGTATATTTGTAGTTGTTGGGAATGACTGATGACTATTTGTCGTGTATATTTGTAGTTGTTGGGAGTGACTGATGACTATTTGTCATGTATATTTGTAGTTGTTGGGAATGACTGATGACTATTTGTCATGTATATTTGTAGTTGTTGGGAATGACTGATGACTATTTGTCATGTATATTTGTAGTTGTTGGGAATGACTGATGACTATTTGTCGTGTATATTTGTAGTTGTTGGGAATGACTGATGACTATTTGTCGTGTATATTTGTAGTTGTTGGGAATGACTGATGACTATTTGTCATGTATATTTGTAGTTGTTGGGAATGACTGATGACTATTTGTCATGTATATTTGTAGTTGTTGGGAATGACTGATGACTATTTGTCGTGTATATTTGTAGTTGTTGGGAATGACTGATGACTATTTGTCATGTATATTTGTAGTTGTTGGGAATGACTGATGACTATTTGTCATGTATATTTGTAGTTGTTGGGAATGACTGATGACTATTTGTTGTGTATATTTGTAGTTGTTGGGAATGACTGATGACTATTTGTCATGTATATTTGTAGTTGTTGGGAATGATTGATGACTATTTGTTGTGTATATTTGTAGTTGTTGGGAGTGATTGATGATTATTTGTCGTGTATATTTGTATTTGTTGGGAGTGATTGATGACTATTTGTTGTGTATATTTGTAGTTGTTGGGAATGATTGATGACTATTTGTTGTGTATATTTGTAGTTGTTGGGAATGATTGATGACTATTTGTCATGTATATTTGTAGTTGTTGGGAATGACTGATGACTATTTGTCATGTATATTTGTAGTTGTTAGGAATGACTGATGACTATTTGTCATGTATATTTGTAGTTGTTGGGAATGACTGATGACTATTTGTTGTGTATATTTGTAGTTGTTGGGAATGACTGAGGACTATTTGTCATGTATATTGGTAGTTGTTGGGAATGACTGATGACTATTTGTTGTGTATATTTGTAGTTGTTGGGAATGACTGAGGACTATTTGTCATGTATATTTGTAGTTGTTGGAAATGACTGATGACTATTTGTCGTGTATATTTGTAGTTGCTGGGAATGACTGATGACTATTTGTCATGTATATTTGTAGTTGTTGGGAATGACTGATGACTATTTGTCATGTATATTTGTAGTTGTTGGGAATGATTGATGATTATTTGTTGTGTATATTTGTAGTTGTTGGGAGTGATTGATGATTATTTGTCGTGTATATTTGTATTTGTTGAGAATGATTGATGATTATTTGTAGTTGTTGGGAATGACTGATGACTATTTGTCGTGTATATTTGTAGTTGTTGGGAATGACTGATGACTATTTGTCGTGTATATTTGTAGTTGTTGGGAATGACTGATGATTATT
>JAWPHD010023722.1:0-21349 GCA_037043455.1 Cyrtodaria siliqua
TGCATATCTGTTGAAAGTGCGTATACATATGAAAAACTTACGGTGGAACGCATTGTTGGCTTGTCATGGCTTGTACATGCAACTTCTGGGCTCACTTGAGAAGCGATTAACGTTGTGTCTTGATACAGGTTTGCTGCAATAATTATAACAATAGTCATATTAACAATCATAACAACAAGCCAGATAATATTGTACATATTCTATACGTATTACTATTATGAATAATAATCATATGTACTATCAGATCGCGTAAAAATCTAAGTTATCTCTGTTTGTCCTATTTTCCCGTACACGTATTACGTCCCTTGGCAATGAAATGTCAACAAGTATCATTCTGCGTGCCATAGAGTGCCGGTTTCATTTCTGACTTGTGCATATCTGTTGAAAGTACGTATACATATGAAAAACTTACGGTGGAACGCATTGTTGGCTTGTCATGGCTTGTACATGCAACTTCTGGGCTCACTTGAGAAGCGATTAACGTTGTGTCTTGATACAGGTTTGCTGCAATAATTATAACAATAGTCATATTAACAATCATAACAACAAGCCAGATAATATTGTACATATTCTATACGTATTACTATTATGAATAATAATCATATGTACTATCAGATCGCGTAAAAATCTAAGTTATCTCTGTTTGTCCTATTTTCCCGTACACGTATTACGTCCCTTGGCAATGAAATGTCAACAAGTATCATTCTGCGTGCCATAGAGTGCCCGTTTCATTTCTGACTTGTGCATATCTGTTGAAAGAACGTATACATATGAAAAACTTACGGTGGAACGCATTGTTGGCTTGTCATGGCTTGTACATGCAACTTCTGGGCTCACTTGAGAAGCGATTAACGTTGTGTCTTGATACAGGTTTGCTGCAATAATTATAACAATAGTCATATTAACAATCATAACAACAAGCCAGATAATATTGTACATATTCTTTACGTATTACTATTATGAATAATAATCATATGTACTATCAGATCGCGTAAAAATCTAGGTTATCTCTGTTTGTCCTATTTTCCCGTACACGTATTACGTCCCTTGACAATGAAATGTCAACAAGTATCATTCTGCGTGCCATAGAGTGCACGTTTCATTTCTGATGTGTGCATATCTGTTGAAAGTGCGTATACATATGAAAAACTTACGGTGGAACGCATTGTTGGCTTGTCATGGCTTGTACATGCAACTTCTGGGCTCACTTGAGAAGCGATTAACGTTGTGTCTTGATACAAGTTTGCTGCAATAATTATAACAATAGTCATATTAACAATCATAACAACAAGCCAGATAATATTGTACATATTCTATACGTATTACTATTATGAATAATAATCATATGTACTATCAGATCGCGTAAAAATCTAAGTTATCTCTGTTTGTCCTATTTTCCCGTACACGTATTACGTCCCTTGGCAATGAAATGTCAACAAGTATCAGTCTGCGTGCCATAGAGTGCCCGTTTCATTTCTGACTTGTGCATATCTGTTGAAAGTACGTATACATATGATAAACTTACGGTGGAACGCAATGTTGGCTTGTCATGGCTTGTACATGCAACTTCTGGGCTCACTTGAGAAGCGATTAACGTTGTGTCTTGATACAGGTTTGCTGCAATAATTATAACAATAGTCATATTAACAATCATAACAACAAGCCAGATAATATTGTACATATTCTATACGTATTACTATTATGAATAATAATCATATGTACTATCAGATCGCGTAAAAATCTAAGTTATCTCTGTTTGTCCTATTTTCCCGTACACGTATTACGTCCCTTGGCAATGAAATGTCAACAAGTATCATTCTGCGTGCCATAGAGTGCCGGTTTCATTTCTGACTTGTGCATATCTGTTGAAAGTACGTATACATATGATAAACTTACGGTGGAACGCAATGTTGGCTTGTCATGGCTTGTACATGCAACTTCTGGGCTCACTTGAGAAGCGATTAACGTTGTGTCTTGATACAGGTTTGCTGCAATAATTATAACAATAGTCATATTAACAATCATAACAACAAGCCAGATAATATTGTACATATTCTTTACGTATTACTATTATGAATAATAATCATATGTACTATCAGATCGCGTAAAAATCTAAGTTATCTCTGTTTGTCCTATTTTCCCGTACACGTATTACGTCCCTTGGCAATGAAATGTCAACAAGTATCATTCTGCGTGCCATAGAGTGCACGTTTCATTTCTGATGTGTGCATATCTGTTGAAAGTACGTATACATATGAAAAACTTACGGTGGAACGCATTGTTGGAGTGTCATGGCTTGTACATGCAACTTCTGGGCTCACTTGAGAAGCGATTAACGTTGTGTCTTGATACAAGTTTGCTGCAATAATTATAACAATAGTCATATTAACAATCATAACAACAAGCCAGATAATATTGTACATATTCTATACGTATTACTATTATGAATAATAATCATATGTACTATCAGATCGCGTAAAAATCTAAGTTATCTCTGTTTGTCCTATTTTCCCGTACACGTATTACGTCCCTTGGCAATGAAATGTCAACAAGTATCATTCTGCGTGCCATAGAGTGCACGTTTCATTTCTGATGTGTGCATATCTGTTGAAAGTGCGTATACATATGAAAAACTTACGGTGGAACGCATTGTTGGCTTGTCATGTCTTGTACATGCAACTTCTGGGCTCACTTGAGAAGCGATTAACGTTGTGTCTTGATACAGGTTGGCTGCAATAATTATAACAATAGTCATATTAACAATCATAACAACAAGCCAGATAATATTGTACATATTCTATACGTATTACTATTATGAATAATAATCATATGTACTATCAGATCGCGTAAAAATCTAAGTTATCTCTGTTTCTCCTATTTTCCCGTACACGTATTACGTCCCTTGGCAATGAAATGTCAACAAGTATCATTCTGCGTGCCATAGAGTGCAAGTTTCATTTCTGATGTGTGCATATCTGTTGAAAGTGCGTATACATATGAAAAACTTACGGTGGAACGCATTGTTGGCTTGTCATGGCTTGTACATGCAACTTCTGGGCTCACTTGAGAAGCGATTAACGTTGTGTCTTGATACAGGTTTGCTGCAATAATTATAACAATAGTCATATTAACAATCATAACAACAAGCCAGATAATATTGTACATATTCTATACGTATTACTATTATGAATAATAATCATATGTACTATCAGATCGCGTAAAAATCTAAGTTATCTCTGTTTCTCCTATTTTCCCGTACACGTATTACGTCCCTTGGCAATGAAATGTCAACAAGTATCATTCTGCGTGCCATAGAGTGCCGGTTTCATTTCTGACTTGTGCATATCTGTTGAAAGTACGTATACATATGAAAAACTTACGGTGGAACGCATTGTTGGCTTGTCATGGCTTGTACATGCAACTTCTGGGCTCACTTGAGAAGCGATTAACGTTGTGTCTTGATACAGGTTTGCTGCAATAATTATAACAATAGTCATATTAACAATCATAACAACAAGCCAGATAATATTGTACATATTCTATACGTATTACTATTATGAATAATAATCATATGTACTATCAGATCGCGTAAAAATCTAAGTTATCTCTGTTTGTCCTATTTTCCCGTACACGTATTACGTCCCTTGGCAATGAAATGTCAACAAGTATCATTCTGCGTGCCATAGAGTGCCCGTTTCATTTCTGACTTGTGCATATCTGTTGAAAGAACGTATACATATGAAAAACTTACGGTGGAACGCATTGTTGGCTTGTCATGGCTTGTACATGCAACTTCTGGGCTCACTTGAGAAGCGATTAACGTTGTGTCTTGATACAGGTTTGCTGCAATAATTATAACAATAGTCATATTAACAATCATAACAACAAGCCAGATAATATTGTACATATTCTTTACGTATTACTATTATGAATAATAATCATATGTACTATCAGATCGCGTAAAAATCTAGGTTATCTCTGTTTGTCCTATTTTCCCGTACACGTATTACGTCCCTTGACAATGAAATGTCAACAAGTATCATTCTGCGTGCCATAGAGTGCACGTTTCATTTCTGATGTGTGCATATCTGTTGAAAGTGCGTATACATATGAAAAACTTACGGTGGAACGCATTGTTGGCTTGTCATGGCTTGTACATGCAACTTCTGGGCTCACTTGAGAAGCGATTAACGTTGTGTCTTGATACAAGTTTGCTGCAATAATTATAACAATAGTCATATTAACAATCATAACAACAAGCCAGATAATATCGTACATATTCTATACGTATTACTATTATGAATAATAATCATATGTACTATCAGATCGCGTAAAAATCTAAGTTATCTCTGTTTGTCCTATTTTCCCGTACACGTATTACGTCCCTTGGCAATGAAATGTCAACAAGTATCAGTCTGCGTGCCATAGAGTGCCCGTTTCATTTCTGACTTGTGCATATCTGTTGAAAGTACGCATACATATGATAAACTTACGGTGGAACGCAATGTTGGCTTGTCATGGCTTGTACATGCAACTTCTGGGCTCACTTGAGAAGCGATTAACGTTGTGTCTTGATACAGGTTTGCTGCAATAATTATAACAATAGTCATATTAACAATCATAACAACAAGCCAGATAAAATTGTACATATTCTTTACGTATTACTATTATGAATAATAATCATATGTACTATCAGATCGCGTAAAAATCTAAGTTATCTCTGTTTGTCCTATTTTCCCGTACACGTATTACGTCCCTCGGCAATGAAATGTCAACAAGTATCATTCTGCGTGCCATAGAGTGCCCGTTTCATTTCTGATGTGTGCATATCTGTTGAAAGTGCGTATACATATGAAAAACTTACGGTGGAACGCATTGTTGGAGTGTCATGGCTTGTACATGCAACTTCTGGGCTCACTTGAGAAGCGATTAACGTTGTGTCTTGATACAAGTTTGCTGCAATAATTATAACAATAGTCATATTAACAATCATAACAACAAGCCAGATAATATTGTACATATTCTATACGTATTACTATTATGAATAATAATCATATGTACTATCAGATCGCGTAAAAATCTAAGTTATCTCTGTTTGTCCTATTTTCCCGTACACGTATTACGTCCCTTGGCAATGAAATGTCAACAAGTATCATTCTGCGTGCCATAGAGTGCCCGTTTCATTTCTGACTTGTGCATATCTGTTGAAAGAACGTATACATATGAAAAACTTACGGTGGAACGCATTGTTGGCTTGTCATGGCTTGTACATGCAACTTCTGGGCTCACTTGAGAAGCGATTAACGTTGTGTCTTGATACAGGTTTGCTGCAATAATTATAACAATAGTCATATTAACAATCATAACAACAAGCCAGATAATATTGTACATATTCTTTACGTATTACTATTATGAATAATAATCATATGTACTATCAGATCGCGTAAAAATCTAGGTTATCTCTGTTTGTCCTATTTTCCCGTACACGTATTACGTCCCTTGACAATGAAATGTCAACAAGTATCATTCTGCGTGCCATAGAGTGCACGTTTCATTTCTGATGTGTGCATATCTGTTGAAAGTGCGTATACATATAAAAAACTTACGGTGGAACGCATTGTTGGCTTGTCATGGCTTGTACATGCAACTTCTGGGCTCACTTGAGAAGCGATTAACGTTGTGTCTTGATACAAGTTTGCTGCAATAATTATAACAATAGTCATATTAACAATCATAACAACAAGCCAGATAATATTGTACATATTCTTTACGTATTACTATTATGAATAATAATCATATGTACTATCAGATCGCGTAAAAATCTAGGTTATCTCTGTTTGTCCTATTTTCCCGTACACGTATTACGTCCCTTGGCAATGAAATGTCAACAAGTATCATTCTGCGTGCCATAGAGTGCAAGTTTCATTTCTGATGTGTGCATATCTGTTGAAAGTGCGTATACATATGAAAAACTTACGGTGGAACGCATTGTTGGCTTGTCATGGCTTGTACATGCAACTTCTGGGCTCACTTGAGAAGCGATTAACGTTGTGTCTTGATACAGGTTTGCTGCAATAATTATAACAATAGTCATATTAACAATCATAACAACAAGCCAGATAATATTGTACATATTCTATACGTATTACTATTATGAATAATAATCATATGTACTATCAGATCGCGTAAAAATCTAAGTTATCTCTGTTTCTCCTATTTTCCCGTACACGTATTACGTCCCTTGGCAATGAAATGTCAACAAGTATCATTCTGCGTGCCATAGAGTGCCGGTTTCATTTCTGACTTGTGCATATCTGTTGAAAGTACGTATACATATGAAAAACTTACGGTGGAACGCATTGTTGGCTTGTCATGGCTTGTACATGCAACTTCTGGGCTCACTTGAGAAGCGATTAACGTTGTGTCTTGATACAGGTTTGCTGCAATAATTATAACAATAGTCATATTAACAATCATAACAACAAGCCAGATAATATTGTACATATTCTATACGTATTACTATTATGAATAATAATCATATGTACTATCAGATCGCGTAAAAATCTAAGTTATCTCTGTTTGTCCTATTTTCCCGTACACGTATTACGTCCCTCGGCAATGAAATGTCAACAAGTATCATTCTGCGTGCCATAGAGTGCCCGTTTCATTTCTGATGTGTGCATATCTGTTGAAAGTGCGTATACATATGAAAAACTTACGGTGGAACGCATTGTTGGAGTGTCATGGCTTGTACATGCAACTTCTGGGCTCACTTGAGAAGCGATTAACGTTGTGTCTTGATACAAGTTTGCTGCAATAATTATAACAATAGTCATATTAACAATCATAACAACAAGCCAGATAATATTGTACATATTCTATACGTATTACTATTATGAATAATAATCATATGTACTATCAGATCGCGTAAAAATCTAAGTTATCTCTGTTTGTCCTATTTTCCCGTACACGTATTACGTCCCTTGGCAATGAAATGTCAACAAGTATCATTCTGCGTGCCATAGAGTGCCCGTTTCATTTCTGACTTGTGCATATCTGTTGAAAGAACGTATACATATGAAAAACTTACGGTGGAACGCATTGTTGGCTTGTCATGGCTTGTACATGCAACTTCTGGGCTCACTTGAGAAGCGATTAACGTTGTGTCTTGATACAGGTTTGCTGCAATAATTATAACAATAGTCATATTAACAATCATAACAACAAGCCAGATAATATTGTACATATTCTTTACGTATTACTATTATGAATAATAATCATATGTACTATCAGATCGCGTAAAAATCTAGGTTATCTCTGTTTGTCCTATTTTCCCGTACACGTATTACGTCCCTTGACAATGAAATGTCAACAAGTATCATTCTGCGTGCCATAGAGTGCACGTTTCATTTCTGATGTGTGCATATCTGTTGAAAGTGCGTATACATATAAAAAACTTACGGTGGAACGCATTGTTGGCTTGTCATGGCTTGTACATGCAACTTCTGGGCTCACTTGAGAAGCGATTAACGTTGTGTCTTGATACAAGTTTGCTGCAATAATTATAACAATAGTCATATTAACAATCATAACAACAAGCCAGATAATATTGTACATATTCTTTACGTATTACTATTATGAATAATAATCATATGTACTATCAGATCGCGTAAAAATCTAGGTTATCTCTGTTTGTCCTATTTTCCCGTACACGTATTACGTCCCTTGGCAATGAAATGTCAACAAGTATCATTCTGCGTGCCATAGAGTGCAAGTTTCATTTCTGATGTGTGCATATCTGTTGAAAGTGCGTATACATATGAAAAACTTACGGTGGAACGCATTGTTGGCTTGTCATGGCTTGTACATGCAACTTCTGGGCTCACTTGAGAAGCGATTAACGTTGTGTCTTGATACAGGTTTGCTGCAATAATTATAACAATAGTCATATTAACAATCATAACAACAAGCCAGATAATATTGTACATATTCTATACGTATTACTATTATGAATAATAATCATATGTACTATCAGATCGCGTAAAAATCTAAGTTATCTCTGTTTCTCCTATTTTCCCGTACACGTATTACGTCCCTTGGCAATGAAATGTCAACAAGTATCATTCTGCGTGCCATAGAGTGCCGGTTTCATTTCTGACTTGTGCATATCTGTTGAAAGTACGTATACATATGAAAAACTTACGGTGGAACGCATTGTTGGCTTGTCATGGCTTGTACATGCAACTTCTGGGCTCACTTGAGAAGCGATTAACGTTGTGTCTTGATACAGGTTTGCTGCAATAATTATAACAATAGTCATATTAACAATCATAACAACAAGCCAGATAATATTGTACATATTCTATACGTATTACTATTATGAATAATAATCATATGTACTATCAGATCGCGTAAAAATCTAAGTTATCTCTGTTTGTCCTATTTTCCCGTACACGTATTACGTCCCTTGGCAATGAAATGTCAACAAGTATCATTCTGCGTGCCATAGAGTGCCCGTTTCATTTCTGACTTGTGCATATCTGTTGAAAGAACGTATACATATGAAAAACTTACGGTGGAACGCATTGTTGGCTTGTCATGGCTTGTACATGCAACTTCTGGGCTCACTTGAGAAGCGATTAACGTTGTGTCTTGATACAGGTTTGCTGCAATAATTATAACAATAGTCATATTAACAATCATAACAACAAGCCAGATAATATTGTACATATTCTATACGTATTACTATTATGAATAATAATCATATGTACTATCAGATCGCGTAAAAATCTAAGTTATCTCTGTTTCTCCTATTTTCCCGTACACGTATTACGTCCCTTGGCAATGAAATGTCAACAAGTATCATTCTGCGTGCCATAGAGTGCCGGTTTCATTTCTGACTTGTGCATACCTGTTGAAAGTACGTATACATATGAAAAACTTACGGTGGAACGCATTGTTGGCTTGTCATGGCTTGTACATGCAACTTCTGGGCTCACTTGAGAAGCGATTAACGTTGTGTCTTGATACAGGTTTGCTGCAATAATTATAACAATAGTCATATTAACAATCATAACAACAAGCCAGATAATATTGTACATATTCTATACGTATTACTATTATGAATAATAATCATATGTACTATCAGATCGCGTAAAAATCTAAGTTATCTCTGTTTGTCCTATTTTCCCGTACACGTATTACGTCCCTTGGCAATGAAATGTCAACAAGTATCATTCTGCGTGCCATAGAGTGCCCGTTTCATTTCTGACTTGTGCATATCTGTTGAAAGAACGTATACATATGAAAAACTTACGGTGGAACGCATTGTTGGCTTGTCATGGCTTGTACATGCAACTTCTGGGCTCACTTGAGAAGCGATTAACGTTGTGTCTTGATACAGGTTTGCTGCAATAATTATAACAATAGTCATATTAACAATCATAACAACAAGCCAGATAATATTGTACATATTCTTTACGTATTACTATTATGAATAATAATCATATGTACTATCAGATCGCGTAAAAATCTAGGTTATCTCTGTTTGTCCTATTTTCCCGTACACGTATTACGTCCCTTGGCAATGAAATGTCAACAAGTATCATTCTGCGTGCCATAGAGTGCACGTTTCATTTCTGATGTGTGCATATCTGTTGAAAGTGCGTATACATATGAAAAACTTACGGTGGAACGCATTGTTGGCTTGTCATGGCTTGTACATGCAACTTCTGGGCTCACTTGAGAAGCGATTAACGTTGTGTCTTGATACAAGTTTGCTGCAATAATTATAACAATAGTCATATTAACAATCATAACAACAAGCCAGATAATATTGTACATATTCTATACGTATTACTATTATGAATAATAATCATATGTACTATCAGATCGCGTAAAAATCTAAGTTATCTCTGTTTGTCCTATTTTCCCGTACACGTATTACGTCCCTTGGCAATGAAATGTCAACAAGTATCAGTCTGCGTGCCATAGAGTGCCCGTTTCATTTCTGACTTGTGCATATCTGTTGAAAGTACGTATACATATGATAAACTTACGGTGGAACGCAATGTTGGCTTGTCATGGCTTGTACATGCAACTTCTGGGCTCACTTGAGAAGCGATTAACGTTGTGTCTTGATACAGGTTTGCTGCAATAATTATAACAATAGTCATATTAACAATCATAACAACAAGCCAGATAATATTGTACATATTCTTTACGTATTACTATTATGAATAATAATCATATGTACTATCAGATCGCGTAAAAATCTAAGTTATCTCTGTTTGTCCTATTTTCCCGTACACGTATTACGTCCCTTGGCAATGAAATGTCAACAAGTATCATTCTGCGTGCCATAGAGTGCACGTTTCATTTCTGATGTGTGCATATCTGTTGAAAGTGCGTATACATATGAAAAACTTACGGTGGAACGCATTGTTGGAGTGTCATGGCTTGTACATGCAACTTCTGGGCTCACTTGAGAAGCGATTAACGTTGTGTCTTGATACAAGTTTGCTGCAATAATTATAACAATAGTCATATTAACAATCATAACAACAAGCCAGATAATATTGTACATATTCTATACGTATTACTATTATGAATAATAATCATATGTACTATCAGATCGCGTAAAAATCTAAGTTATCTCTGTTTGTCCTATTTTCCCGTACACGTATTACGTCCCTTGGCAATGAAATGTCAACAAGTATCATTCTGCGTGCCATAGAGTGCACGTTTCATTTCTGATGTGTGCATATCTGTTGAAAGTGCGTATACATATGAAAAACTTACGGTGGAACGCATTGTTGGCTTGTCATGTCTTGTACATGCAACTTCTGGGCTCACTTGAGAAGCGATTAACGTTGTGTCTTGATACAGGTTGGCTGCAATAATTATAACAATAGTCATATTAACAATCATAACAACAAGCCAGATAATATTGTACATATTCTATACGTATTACTATTATGAATAATAATCATATGTACTATCAGATCGCGTAAAAATCTAAGTTATCTCTGTTTGTCCTATTTTCCCGTACACGTATTACGTCCCTTGGCAATGAAATGTCAACAAGTATCATTCTGCGTGCCATAGAGTGCAAGTTTCATTTCTGATGTGTGCATATCTGTTGAAAGTGCGTATACATATGAAAAACTTACGGTGGAACGCATTGTTGGCTTGTCATGGCTTGTACATGCAACTTCTGGGCTCACTTGAGAAGCGATTAACGTTGTGTCTTGATACAGGTTTGCTGCAATAATTATAACAATAGTCATATTAACAATCATAACAACAAGCCAGATAATATTGTACATATTCTATACGTATTACTATTATGAATAATAATCATATGTACTATCAGATCGCGTAAAAATCTAAGTTATCTCTGTTTTTCTCCTATTTTCCCGTACACGTATTACGTCCCTTGGCAATGAAATGTCAACAAGTATCATTCTGCGTGCCATAGAGTGCCGGTTTCATTTCTGACTTGTGCATATCTGTTGAAAGTACGTATACATATGAAAAACTTACGGTGGAACGCATTGTTGGCTTGTCATGGCTTGTACATGCAACTTCTGGGCTCACTTGAGAAGCGATTAACGTTGTGTCTTGATACAGGTTTGCTGCAATAATTATAACAATAGTCATATTAACAATCATAACAACAAGCCAGATAATATTGTACATATTCTATACGTATTACTATTATGAATAATAATCATATGTACTATCAGATCGCGTAAAAATCTAAGTTATCTCTGTTTGTCCTATTTTCCCGTACACGTATTACGTCCCTTGGCAATGAAATGTCAACAAGTATCAGTCTGCGTGCCATAGAGTGCCCGTTTCATTTCTGACTTGTGCATATCTGTTGAAAGTACGTATACATATGATAAACTTACGGTGGAACGCAATGTTGGCTTGTCATGGCTTGTACATGCAACTTCTGGGCTCACTTGAGAAGCGATTAACGTTGTGTCTTGATACAGGTTTGCTGCAATAATTATAACAATAGTCATATTAACAATCATAACAACAAGCCAGATAATATTGTACATATTCTTTACGTATTACTATTATGAATAATAATCATATGTACTATCAGATCGCGTAAAAATCTAAGTTATCTCTGTTTGTCCTATTTTCCCGTACACGTATTACGTCCCTTGGCAATGAAATGTCAACAAGTATCATTCTGCGTGCCATAGAGTGCACGTTTCATTTCTGATGTGTGCATATCTGTTGAAAGTGCGTATACATATGAAAAACTTACGGTGGAACGCATTGTTGGAGTGTCATGGCTTGTACATGCAACTTCTGGGCTCACTTGAGAAGCGATTAACGTTGTGTCTTGATACAAGTTTGCTGCAATAATTATAACAATAGTCATATTAACAATCATAACAACAAGCCAGATAATATTGTACATATTCTATACGTATTACTATTATGAATAATAATCATATGTACTATCAGATCGCGTAAAAATCTAAGTTATCTCTGTTTGTCCTATTTTCCCGTACACGCATTACGTCCCTTTGCAAAGAAATGTCAACAAGTATCATTCTGCGTGCCATAGAGTGCACGTTTCATTTCTGATGTGTGCATATCTGTTGAAAGTGCGTATACATATGAAAAACTTACGGTGGAACGCATTGTTGGCTTGTCATGGCTTGTACATGCAACGTCTGGGCTCACTTGAGAAGCGATTAACGTTGTGTCTTGATACAAGTTTGCTGCAATAATTATAACAATAGTCATATTAACAATCATAACAACAAGCCAGATAATATTGTACATATTCTTTACGTATTACTATTATGAATAATAATCATATGTACTATCAGATCGCGTAAAAATCTAGGTTATCTCTGTTTGTCCTATTTTCCCGTACACGTATTACGTCCCTTGGCAATGAAATGTCAACAAGTATCATTCTGCGTGCCATAGAGTGCACGTTTCATTTCTGATGTGTGCATATCTGTTGAAAGTGCGTATACATATGAAAAACTTACGGTGGAACGTATTGTTGGCTTGTCATGGCTTGTACATGCAACTTCTGGGCTCACTTGAGAAGCGATTAACGTTGTGTCTTGATACAGGTTTGCTGCAATAATTATAACAATAGTCATATTAACAATCATAACAACAAGCCAGATAATATTGTACATATTCTATACGTATTACTATTATGAATAATAATCATATGTACTATCAGATCGCGTAAAAATCTAAGTTATCTCTGTTTGTCCTATTTTCCCGTACAAGTATTACGTCCCTTGGCAATGAAATGTCAACAAGTATCAGTCTGCGTGCCATAGAGTGCCCGTTTCATTTCTGACTTGTGCATATCTGTTGAAAGTACGTATACATATGATAAACTTACGGTGGAACGCAATGTTGGCTTGTCATGGCTTGTACATGCAACTTCTGGGCTCACTTGAGAAGCGATTAACGTTGTGTCTTGATACAGGTTTGCTGCAATAATTATAACAATAGTCATATTAACAATCATAACAACAAGCCAGATAATATTGTACATATTCTTTACGTATTACTATTATGAATAATAATCATATGTACTATCAGATCGCGTAAAAATCTAAGTTATCTCTGTTTGTCCTATTTTCCCGTACACGTATTACGTCCCTTGGCAATGAAATGTCAACAAGTATCATTCTGAGTGCCATAGAGTGCACGTTTCATTTCTGATGTGTGCATATCTGTTGAAAGTGCGTATACATATGAAAAACTTACGGTGGAACGCATTGTTGGAGTGTCATGGCTTGTACATGCAACTTCTGGGCTCACTTGAGAAGCGATTAACGTTGTGTCTTGATACAAGTTTGCTGCAATAATTATAACAATAGTCATATTAACAATCATAACAATAAGCCAGATAATATTGTACATATTCTATACGTATTACTATTATGAATAATAATCATATGTACTATCAGATCGCGTAAAAATCTAAGTTATCTCTGTTTGTCCTATTTTCCCGTACACGTATTACGTCCCTTTGCAAAGAAATGTCAACAAGTATCATTCTGCGTGCCATAGAGTGCACGTTTCATTTCTGATGTGTGCATATCTGTTGAAAGTGCGTATACATATGAAAAACTTACGGTGGAACGCATTGTTGGCTTGTCATGGCTTGTACATGCAACGTCTGGGCTCACTTGAGAAGCGATTAACGTTGTGTCTTGATACAAGTTTGCTGCAATAATTATAACAATAGTCATATTAACAATCATAACAACAAGCCAGATAATATTGTACATATTCTTTACGTATTACTATTATGAATAATAATCATATGTACTATCAGATCGCGTAAAAATCTAGGTTATCTCTGTTTGTCCTATTTTCCCGTACACGTATTACGTCCCTTGGCAATGAAATGTCAACAAGTATCATTCTGCGTGCCATAGAGTGCACGTTTTATTTCTGATGTGTGCATATCTGTTGAAAGTGCGTATACATATGAAAAACTTACGGTGGAACGCATTGTTGGAGTGTCATGGCTTGTACATGCAACTTCAGGGCTCACTTGAGAAGCGATTAACGTTGTGTCTTGATACAAGTTTGCTGCAATAATTATAACAAAAGTCATATTAACAATCATAACAACAAGCCAGATAATATTGTACATATTCTATACGTATTACTATTATGAATAATAATCATATGTACTATCAGATCGCGTAAAAATCTAAGTTATCTCTGTTTGTCCTATTTTCCCGTACATGTATTACGTCCCTTTGCAAAGAAATGTCAACAAGTATCATTCTGCGTGCCATAGAGTGCACGTTTCATTTCTGATGTGTGCATATCTGTTGAAAGTGCGTATACATATGAAAAACTTACGGTGGAACGCATTGTTGGCTTGTCATGGCTTGTACATGCAACTTCTGGGCTCACTTGAGAAGCGATTAACGTTGTGTCTTGATACAGGTTTGCTGCAATAATTATAACAATAGTCATATTAACAATCATAACAACAAGCCAGATAATATTGTACATATTCTTTACGTCCCTTGGCAATGAAATGTCAACAAGTATCATTCTGCGTGCCATAGAGTGCACGTTTCATTTCTGATGTTTGCATATCTGTTGAAAGTGCGTATACATATGAAAAACTTACGGTGGAACGCATTGTTGGCTTGTCATGGCTTGTACATGCAACTTCTGGGCTCACTTGAGAAGCGATTAACGTTGTGTCTTGATACAGGTTTGCTGCAATAATTATAACAATAGTCATATTAACAATCATAACAACAAGCCAGATAATATTGTACATATTCTTTACGTCCCTTGGCAATGAAATGTCAACAAGTATCATTCTGCGTGCCATAGAGTGCACGTTTCATTTCTGATGTGTGCATATCTGTTGAAAGTGCGTATACATATGAAAAACTTACGGTGGAACGCATTGTTGGCTTGTCATGGCTTGTACATGCAACTTCTGGGCTCACTTGAGAAGCGATTAACGTTGTGTCTTGATACAAGTTTGCTGCAATAATTATAACAATAGTCATATTAACAATCATAACAACAAGCCAGATAATATTGTACATATTCTATACGTATTACTATTATGAATAATAATCATATGTACTATCAGATCGCGTAAAAATCTAAGTTATCTCTGTTTGTCCTATTATCCCGTACACGTATTACGTCCCTTGGCAATGAAATGTCAACAAGTATCAGTCTGCGTGCCATAGAGTGCCCGTTTCATTTATGACTTGTGCATATCTGTTGAAAGTACGTATACATATGATAAACTTACGGTGGAACGCAATGTTGGCTTGTCATGGCTTGTACATGCAACTTCTGGGCTCACTTGAGAAGCGATTAACGTGGTGTCTTGATACAGGTTTGCTGCAATAATTATAACAATAGTCATATTAACAATCATAACAACAAGCCAGATAATATTGTACATATTCTTTACGTATTACGATTATGAATAATAATCATATGTACTATCAGATCGCGAAAAAATCTAGGTTATCTCTGTTTGTCCTATTTTCCCGTACACGTATTACGTCCCTTGGCAATGAAATGTCAACAAGTATCATTCTGCGTGCCATAGAGTGCACGTTTCATTTCTGATGTGTGCATATCTGTTGAAAGTGCGTATACATATGAAAAACTTACGGTGGAACGCATTGTTGGCTTGTCATGGCTTGTACATGCAACTTCTGGGCTCACTTGAGAAGCGATTAACGTTGTGTCTTGATACAGGTTTGCTGCAATAATTATAACAATAGTCATATTAACAATCATAACAACAAGCCAGATAATATTGTACATATTCTTTACGTATTACTATTATGAATAATAATCATATGTACTATCAGATCGCGAAAAAATCTAGGTTATCTCTGTTTGTCCTATTTTCCCGTACACGTATTACGTCCCTTGGCAATGAAATGTCAACAAGTATCATTCTGCGTGCCATAGAGTGCACGTTTCATTTCTGATGTGTGCATATCTGTTGAAAGTGCGTATACATATGAAAAACTTACGGTGGAACGCATTGTTGGCTTGTCATGGCTTGTACATGCAACTTCTGGGCTCACTTGAGAAGCGATTAACGTTGTGTCTTGATACAAGTTTGCTGCAATAATTATAACAATAGTCATATTAACAATCATAACAACAAGCCAGATAATATTGTACATATTCTATACGTATTACTATTATGAATAATAATCATATGTACTATCAGATCGCGTAAAAATCTAAGTTATCTCTGTTTGTCCTATTTTCCCGTACACGTATTACGTCCCTTGGCAATGAAATGTCAACAAGTATCAGTCTGCGTGCCATAGAGTGCCCGTTTCATTTCTGACTTGTGCATATCTGTTGAAAGTACGTATACATATGATAAACTTACGGTGGAACGCAATGTTGGCTTGTCATGGCTTGTACATGCAACTTCTGGGCTCACTTGAGAAGCGATTAACGTTGTGTCTTGATACAGGTTTGCTGCAATAATTATAACAATAGTCATATTAACAATCATAACAACAAGCCAGATAATATTGTACATATTCTTTACGTATTACTATTATGAATAATAATCATATGTACTATCAGATCGCGTAAAAATCTAAGTTATCTCTGTTTGTCCTATTTTCCCGTACACGTATTACGTCCCTTGGCAATGAAATGTCAACAAGTATCATTCTGCGTGCCATAGAGTGCCCGTTTCATTTCTGATGTGTGCATATCTGTTGAAAGTGCGTATACATATGAAAAACTTACGGTGGAACGCATTGTTGGAGTGTCATGGCTTGTACATGCAACTTCTGGGCTCACTTGAGAAGCGATTAACGTTGTGTCTTGATACAAGTTTGCTGCAATAATTATAACAATAGTCATATTAACAATCATAACAACAAGCCAGATAATATTGTACATATTCTATACGTATTACTATTATGAATAATAATCATATGTACTATCAGATCGCGTAAAAATCTAAGTTATCTCTGTTTGTCCTATTTTCCCGTACACGTATTACGTCCCTTTGCAAAGAAATGTCAACAAGTATCATTCTGCGTGCCATAGTGTGCACGTTTCATTTCTGATGTGTGCATATCTGTTGAAAGTGCGTATACATATGAAAAACTTACGGTGGAACGCATTGTTGGCTTGTCATGGCTTGTACATGCAACGTCTGGGCTCACTTGAGAAGCGATTAACGTTGTGTCTTGATACAAGTTTGCTGCAATAATTATAACAATAGTCATATTAACAATCATAACAACAAGCCAGATAATATTGTACATATTCTTTACGTATTACTATTATGAATAATAATCATATGTATTATCAGATCGCGTAAAAATCTAGGTTATCTCTGTTTGTCCTATTTTCCCGTACACGTATTACGTCCCTTGGCAATGAAATGTCAACAAGTATCATTCTGCGTGCCATAGAGTGCACTTTTCATTTCTGATGTGTGCATATCTGTTGAAAGTGCGTATACATATGAAAAACTTACGGTGGAACGTATTGTTGGCTTGTCATGGCTTGTACATGCAACTTCTGGGCTCACTTGAGAAGCGATTAACGTTGTGTCTTGATACAGGTTTGCTGCAATAATTATAACAATAGTCATATTAACAATCATAACAACAAGCCAGATAATATTGTACATATTCTTTACGTATTACTATTATGAATAATAATCATATGTACTATCAGATCGCGTAAAAATCTAGGTTATCTCTGTTTGTCCTATTTTCCCGTACACGTATTACGTCCCTTGACAATGAAATGTCAACAAGTATCATTCTGCGTGCCATAGAGTGCACGTTTCATTTCTGATGTGTGCATATCTGTTGAAAGTACGTATACATATGAAAAACTTACGGTGGAACGCATTGTTGGCTTGTCATGTCTTGTACATGCAACTTCTGGGCTCACTTGAGAAGCGATTAACGTTGTGTCTTGATACAGGTTTGCTGCAATAATTATAACAATAGTCATATTAACAATCATAACAACAAGCCAGATAATATTGTACATATTCTTTACGTATTACTATTATGAATAATAATCATATGTACTATCAGATCGCGTAAAAATCTAAGTTATCTCTGTTTGTCCTATTTTCCCGTACACGTATTACGTCCCGTGGCAAAGAAATGTCAACAAGTATCATTCTGCGTGCCATAGAGTGCACGTTTCATTTCTGATGTGTGCATATCTGTTGAAAGTGCGTATACATATGAAAAACTTACGGTGGAACGCATTGTTGGCTTGTCATGGCTTGCACATGCAACGTCTGGGCTCACTTGAGAAGCGATTAACGTTGTGTCTTGATACAAGTTTGCTGCAATAATTATAACAATAGTCATATTAACAATCATAACAACAAGCCAGATAATATTGTACATATTCTTTACGTATTACTATTATGAATAATAATCATATGTACTATCAGATCGCGTAAAAATCTAGGTTATCTCTGTTTGTCCTATTTTCCCGTACACGTATTACGTCCCTTGGCAATGAAATGTCAACAAGTATCATTCTGCGTGCCATAGAGTGCACGTTTCATTTCTGATGTGTGCATATCTGTTGAAAGTGCGTATACACATGAAAAACTTACGGTGGAACGTATTGTTGGCTTGTCATGGCTTGTACATGCAACTTCTGGACTCACTTGAGAAGCGATTAACGTTGTGTCTTGATACAGGTTTGCTGCAATACTTATAACAATAGTCATATTAACAATCATAACAACAAGCCAGATAATATTGTACATATTCTTTACGTATTACTATTATGAATAATAATCATATGTACTATCAGATCGCGTAAAAATCTAGGTTATCTCTGTTTGTCCTATTTTCCCGTACACGTATTACGTCCCTTGACAATGAAATGTCAACAAGTATCATTCTGCGTGCCATAGAGTGCACGTTTCATTTCTGATGTGTGCATATCTGTTGAAAGTGCGTATACATATGAAAAACTTACGGTGGAACGCATTGTTGGCTTGTCATGTCTTGTACATGCAACTTCTGGGCTCACTTGAGAAGCGATTAACGTTGTGTCTTGATACAGGTTTGCTGCAATAATTATAACAATAGTCATATTAACAATCATAACAACAAGCCAGATAATATTGTACATATTCTATACGTATTACTATTATGAATAATAATCATATGTACTATCAGATCGCGTAAAAATCTAAGTTATCTCTGTTTCTCCTATTTTCCCGTACACGTATTACGTCCCTTGGCAATGAAATGTCAACAAGTATCATTCTGCGTGCCATAGAGTGCCGGTTTCATTTCTGACTTGTGCATATCTGTTGAAAGTACGTATACATATGAAAAACTTACGGTGGAACGCATTGTTGGCTTGTCATGGCTTGTACATGCAACTTCTGGGCTCACTTGAGAAGCGATTAACGTTGTGTCTTGATACAGGTTTGCTGCAATAATTATAACAATAGTCATATTAACAATCATAACAACAAGCCAGATAATATTGTACATATTCTATACGTATTACTATTATGAATAATAATCATATGTACTATCAGATCGCGTAAAAATCTAAGTTATCTCTGTTTGTCCTATTTTCCCGTACACGTATTACGTCCCTTGGCAATGAAATGTCAACAAGTATCATTCTGCGTGCCATAGAGTGCCCGTTTCATTTCTGACTTGTGCATATCTGTTGAAAGAACGTATACATATGAAAAACTTACGGTGGAACGCATTGTTGGCTTGTCATGGCTTGTACATGCAACTTCTGGGCTCACTTGAGAAGCTATTAACGTTGTGTCTTGATACAGGTTTGCTGCAATAATTATAACAATAGTCATATTAACAATCATAACAACAAGCCAGATAATATTGTACATATTCTTTACGTATTACTATTATGAATAATAATCATATGTACTATCAGATCGCGTAAAAATCTAGGTTATCTCTGTTTGTCCTATTTTCCCGTACACGTATTACGTCCCTTGACAATGAAATGTCAACAAGTATCATTCTGCGTGCCATAGAGTGCACGTTTCATTTCTGATGTGTGCATATCTGTTGAAAGTGCGTATACATATGAAAAACTTACGGTGGAACGCATTGTTGGCTTGTCATGTCTTGTACATGCAACTTCTGGGCTCACTTGAGAAGCGATTAACGTTGTGTCTTGATACAGGTTTGCTGCAATAATTATAACAATAGTCATATTAACAATCATAACAACAAGCCAGATAATATTGTACATATTCTTTACGTATTACTATTATGAATAATAATCATATGTACTATCAGATCGCGTAAAAATCTAAGTTATCTCTGTTTGTCCTATTTTCCCGTACACGTATTACGTCCCTTGGCAAAGAAATGTCAACAAGTATCATTCTGCGTGCCATAGAGTGCACGTTTCATTTCTGATGTGTGCATATCTGTTGAAAGTGCGTATACATATGAAAAACTTACGGTGGAACGCATTGTTGGCTTGTCATGGCTTGTACATGCAACGTCTGGGCTCACTTGAGAAGCGATTAACGTTGTGTCTTGATACAAGTTTGCTGCAATAATTATAACAATAGTCATATTAACAATCATAACAACAAGCCAGATAATATTGTACATATTCTTTACGTATTACTATTATGAATAATAATCATATGTACTATCAGATCGCGTAAAAATCTAGGTTATCTCTTTTTGTCCTATTTTCCCGTACACGTATTACGTCCCTTGGCAATGAAATGTCAACAAGTATCATTCTGCGTGCCATAGAGTGCACGTTTCATTTCTGATGTGTGCATATCTGTTGAAAG
>JAWPHD010023723.1:0-21346 GCA_037043455.1 Cyrtodaria siliqua
TGATTTGTCATTTAAAATGTATTAAATTTCAAATTATTAAATATAGAAGTAAAATGGCATTTTTTGCGGCAAATAAATATGAACGCAATTGACCATTTTGTATTGTTTTAAACATATTTTATTCACAGATACATACATACATATTATTCGAAACATTTATAAAGAATATAAATATATTGTGAATGGTATTCAGAAGTAAGCGTACCACTTTTTTAAATCTGTTTCCTTAGGTCTAATCAAAGATATGGCATACGTTTTCATTATTTAGTGTGAATATTAATATGAATATATCTTGGTCCCAATTCAAACTGGGCATGGCGGGTAGACTGAACATACATTTTTTGGTTTTCTTAACAAAATACAACTATGAATTATCAATAACGTCTAGTATTGGAAATAAAAAATGGTAGAAAAGCAAAGAAGGAAAAAATAGTTTACTGTTGGTCCCTTTGTCAGTTTCGCATTGTCGTGGATAGGATTTATTTAGCGTTTATACATCGTATTATTATATAATAAACGCCTTTGCATGTTTTCAAATTACAAACAATAAAAGTGTTCGCCTTTGGCGTTTGAAATCCTTGCATGTATTGAAACAAAGCCAAATAATGACTAAAAGCAGATATAAACAGGAATATGAAATGTAGCATTCAAGGACAACAGTAACCCAAAAACACGTATCAACACAAACAACACTTACAAGGATAAATAAAAAGGCAAGTTATAAGACGCCACAAATATAAAAGGGTTGCCAAAAGTGATACAGCCATGGGCTGTTAAGTGGCAAAAAATTCCACTCGAGGTATAAACCAGATTATAGGGAGCACCAAACTTCACTATTATCCAATTGTCATCCCAATAAATAAAACATGCGGAGCTATGTCAAGCGTTATAATATTAGCAAGGTAATATTATAGACTCAACGCATGTCTTACTGGTCCTTTGGGATTCACTAAGCCCAATCTTTGTGATTTAAAAGTAGAATACCGCATACGCCCGTGTTAAGGGGCATGAGAGGTGTTGCAAATTGTATTACCTCTCATGAATAGACTCAATAAAACCGAATATCTACGTTTTTCTCTTGTTTGTGTTTGTTTCTTCCAAGTGTCTTCTTTCCGTTGTTATTGATGAGTAACGGTTTCCCTTTGTGGAGCAAATCCATGTGAGTTTTACAAACAGGCCGTCTGTATCTTGATAACGAGTTGACACCGCGAGTACGAATAAATTGCATACCCCTATCGGTTGATGGTAACACTATTAAATTTAAGGTCATCATATCATATTCAGGTCTGTTCAATATACAAAAGGACAAAATACATTTGAAAGCAAAGAAAATCACTGCAGATTGATTACAAATAAATATACAGATGTAAAATGTATGCTTATTTTTCATTGGCAGTGATTTTCTTTGCTTAAAATACATTTTGTCAATATGCGATGACGTCATCGTTCCAAGATGGCCCCCTCCATTTATATTTCTTTGCAAATTTTCAATAGGTCATATCTCCTTTATCTTTCATGGCATTTTGAAAATTCTTTCAGCTTTTGTCAAGTTTTTCAGAGCCCTTTAAACTATATCTTGTTTGAAAATTGTGCATCAACCCCTTTAAGAATGTGTAGATCATATATGCACATTAACGTTTCGCATGGACTAATCGGCTAAAAAAATCACCACAAAATTTACTTTCTTGTCCAAATGTGGATGCGTTTATAAAAGAGGTTTTGTTTCTCTAGTGTAAAGGGGCCCTTCTACGTGGGTACTTGGGAGACTTGTAGTAATTTATGTTTGACTGCCACTTTGCTAAATGCAGGGCAAAGGGTTTTGTCATACGTGCCACAACAACTAATAATCCCCAACCCAACCACAGAGTCCATAAAGCCAGTAAAGCGATATAGGCCCTCTTGTGCCTCTTTTTTAGTTCGTCTGTATTTATTTTCCATCTATGCTTCTTCCCAGCAGACCATTAACACTTCGTTGTGGAGATCAATTCACCACATTTCTTGTTGAATTTGGTTTAAAAGCCATTTATCAACATTTTTTTTTCCGTTGTTGGGTCAGTTATCATAACCGCGGCTTCTTTCACCAGTACTAACCAACAACCTGCAAGTAACTGGACATTTGTTTCCATTTGATACTCTACTAATAGTTGGCGTAATTGTGCCATTATGGACCACTTGGAACCTAAAACATGAATAGGAAAGAAGAGATATTTCTTTTGGAAAAAAACAGAATACGATGTTCGCCTAGTATTCCCACATGCATTACTATAAGAAAACCTTATCTATATGAAACGATGCACACGTGAAATTGAGATGGATAGGACAAAATATCTTCTTCATGTTTATGATGTCCTTAGGAAATCATGACTATTTCGTTTGTTGAAGAAGTGGATAACAAGACTAATTATGTAATAATAAATGACCGAGATTTGAAACAATGTAACTGGTAAAAGGATTTCCCAGTTTTCCTTTGAATTATCTTTTTGGGGATCGTGAAATCGTAGCAACGTAATAATAATTTGCACGCACGGGATAATAATTCGCGTGCAAGAAATAATAATATACACGCTAGAAAAAAGAAATCGTGAGCAAGAAATAGTGACTCGTGCCCACGAGGTAATTAGCCAATCGGTGACATAAACGCCATCTGTGTTATTGAAACCCCTCCATACTGAGTATTTATACTCCCTCCCCATTGAGTATTGATACCTCCCTTCCATTGAGTATTTAAACTACTATCCCCAGGCTATTGAGCAATGATACGCCATTCACACTGAGTATTGACACCCCTCTCGATAGAGTATTAATACTTCCTCCTCAGTGAGTATTGATACCCCCTCTCGAATAAGTATTGATACCCACTCCCGATTGAGTTTTGGTACCCCCTCCCGATTGAGTACTGATACCACTTCCTCCTTGAGTATTGATACCCACTCCCGATTAAGTATTGATACCACCTCCTGAATGAGTTGTGATACACCCTACTCATTAAAACGTCCTCGCTATTGAGTAGTGATATAAATTCCACATTCAGTATCGATTAGATGAGTATAGATACTCTCTATGCATTGAGTTTTGATAACGCCTCCCCATTATGTGGAAGGGGTTGCAATAATAAATCGGAAAAGGTATGAGTACTCATTTGGGAGGGGTTATAAATTCAATACTCAATAGAGGGGTATCAATACTCAACTGGGAGATTTTATAGATTCTAGATGCGGAGGCATTTTACTAATGTTACTGCATAAGACATTCGGAAATATTTTAACGATGAATTACAGTGACTTGAATTTCAAATGATATTCAAATAAAAGGAGGTAATTTAGGATTAACCAGGTTTCATTTATTATAGAGGAACATCTGCAATAAATGAGTCAAATGTGGGTTTTTCCTTCATGTTATTTCCTACCCATTGTTAAACAGTTTATATCTTTAAGCGGCATTCGATTCATTTTTAGCTCTGCTGGCCCTTGGCTTATGGGATGGCGAGTTGTCCGTCGTCCGTCCGTCGTTAACTTTTGTCTCGTTAACTTTATCAGATTATTAATATCAATGAAAGCTCGGACAAGTTCGAAAACCATTCATATCAGACCAGTAACAGCGGAGTTATGGCCCTTGATTTAGTTAAAAATGCTATATTTCTATATTTCTCTTCTTTAACACGATAGGGCCTTCATTTTTTCCTCCTATCTTTACCAAACTTTACCACATTGTTAATATCAATGAAAGCTCGGAAAAGTTTGAAAGCCAGCCATATCGGACTAGTAACAACGGAGTTATGGCCTTTGATTTAATTAAAAATGCTATATTTTGCCTCGTTAAGACGATAGGAGCTTCATTGTTCATCCGATCTTTACCAAACTTTATCAGATTGCTAATGTCGTTGAAAGCTCGAACAAGTTCGAAAACCATTTATATCGGATCAGTAATATGGGAGTTATGGTCCTTGATTTAGTTCAGAATGCTATATTTAGCCTCGTTAAGACGATAAGGGCTTCATTGTTTATCCGATCTTTACAAAACTTTATCCGATTGTTAATATTATTGAAAGCTCGGATAAGTTTGAAAAACAGCCATATCGGACTTCTAACAGTGGAGTTATAGCCCTTGATTTAGTTAAAAATATGTTATGCTATATTTTGCCTCATCATACGATAGGGCCTTCATTTTGCATCTGATCTTTGCCAAACTTTACCAGATATGATGACTTGAATTTTTGTTTGTTTTCTTTTGTTTTTATTTTTGAATTTTTTTTTGAATTTTTTCTTTTGATTTTTTTTTTGAACTTGTTTTTGATTTTTTTTTTTTTTAGTTTTTTTAGCTCTATGTTGGACCAGCTGGACCAGTAACAGAGGAGTTATGGCTCTTCATTTAGTTAAAAATGCTATATTTCGCCTCATTAATACGGTAGGGCCTTCATTTTTCATCTGATCTTTACCAAACTTTACCAGATTCTTTAGTTATGGTCCTGGACTTAGTCAAAAAGCTGTTTTTTGCCCGAAACTTTAAAAAAGACCGTAAATGGCAGTCACTCGCTTCATTGATGTTATAAGAGCCATGTTAGCCAGAAGAGCGTCCACATGCCCTCTTGGGCCTCTTGTTTGTTTTTAGCAGCACATTTCATGTTATCATATAAAACGAGGGTAACTCTCAATAACAATATAAGAAATTAAACCAAAAATAAATATTTTACAAACTATTGGTTGAAATAAAGTACTTATCACACAACTATTCTAAGATATTTTTAAAATTGGAAAAGTAGTTCAATAAGACTCAACAACAGGAATTTTGTGTAAAAGTCTATATATCGACTTTAATACAAATTTTTCCCCACCCGCCCTACACCCCGAAAAGAAATCCAGTTTTCAGCGATTTTTCCAGAAAATGAATGTTTTTACGCTTAATTTTGTGACACGGTTAAAAACATGACTATGAAACTTGAACTTATTGTAAACCAAATACTTTGGAACAAATTAATAAAAAAGCAACCTTCATCAAATACCATATTACGATGTTTGCAAAATGAAATTTAGTTTTTAGCGATATAAGTTATCGTTTGAAAGTTTGACTCAAAATTGTATTTGAAATAATATTCCTACAATAAAACTGATCGAAACTTTAAAATTATACCAGTTTTTTTTTTTTTTTACTAAAGGTCCAAAATGGTCGCCCACAAAGTCAATGTTGTAGTAAAAAAAAGCAATCGCTTCAAAACCTTTGTTTACTATAAAAACCTGCATTCCTACATCAGTTGGCAGAGAGTGTTCATCATGAATTTTATTATTTCCTCGTAACATAAACTGCTCCTATACAAGTTGAAAGAGGGTGTTAATATTTACAACAGTAGTTGCATAGGACATGTAGACAACGAAGGCTTCACATCTTGGAATTGACCCTTGAGGTCAGAGGTAAAAGTCAAATGATCATTAAATCCATTGTTTTCGCCGAATTGTATTGACATTCATGTCATGCTTGCAAATACGATATGGCAAGGGTTTTACGATTTGACGTACGAATCGTCTTGCCTATCGGAGGGTCATTACAGTACTATGGGGTCAGCATGTATTTTATTTTGTATACACTTATACGAACACCACACACACGAATAGTTGGAATAGGATTGTACCAGTTAATACCATAGTTACCTTACGTTTCAGAGAATGACAAACAGAATCATGCATAAAGACTAAGAAGTCAATGCATCACAAATGGAAGACCTTTACTTAATTACCCTTCGTATTTCTCATTTCCAGTTCTAGGATGAATGCAATTGAACATGTCTGGTTCTCTTTCAAAGATTGTAGTTTAATATATGTTTCGTTTTAGAAATCTTAAGAGGCTCATATTAGTGATTTATATATTCATGTAATTTCGTCTTTGAAGTACATAATGAAGTAATATAATTATACATTATCATGCAGTATAGCATCTGCAACAAAGAAAATGGCCCGACCTAAGGCGCTTTCTGAAATTCTATGGGATGAAGATGAAACTGACAAGCAACGCAATCTGGTGCTGAACTCTTATATCGTTCAAGGAATGAACGACGGCACTCTCGATCCTATGCGTTTTGGTATGTATGATGCCTTTTAAACTTGCTTGGTACATGTGTAATGCATGTTTTATAACTATCTACTATCAGAGCATATTAGTATTTATTACAAATTCATACTTAGCTATGTATATACGTGATGAATATAACATGTCGGATCAACCTGAATCTGAATCAATATAAAACATATGGATGTACCTGAAAATTAATCATCACTTATAACTTATACTTACCATGCTTACCTTTGCATGTCTTCAGTGAGTATTTTTGGTTAAAATGTAGGGAAATGTTTTCCTATATTAACCTATATTCATTTTCTCTAAGCGTAATTTTTAAGAGAAAAGTAGAATTAAAGAGGTTTGGTTTAAGACATACTAAGTTTCACTATTAGACATGATTTACTACCTTACATGCATGAGATAGAGATAAACATCGTTATGTTACAATAAGATAAACATATAATTAGAAAGATGAATGCATCCTTCGATTCAGAGTTATTAAAAACAATATCGTTTTATTTAAATTACGAAACTCCTTTGGTTAAATTCATATAGTGCAATTAAATTTTCTTAAGGAGATTACTAAAGATACAATTTGGGAACAAAACCTTAGTGTAGCCGCAACAACTAGTGGTATAACTGTTCATTTTCATACAGAAAATACAGCTAGGTTTCATATCTTAGAAAGATTATACAAATTGTTCAAAGATAGAAAGACTTTTCCGAGAATCTGTTTGAATTAAGCGCTTAAAGATGCCTGTAATATGAAGGATAACATGCTATGCTTACTCGACGTTTCGGAGCGTTAACGTCGTTTGGCGTTAAGTAACGTTGTATAACGACGTCATGTCTGCTTTAAAGACAATATACGTTAAGTATGACTATATATTGTTTAATGTGTTGCGGATCAAAATGTAAAACTGTAGTGTATTTATAAAAACCTTCCTTGGTAAAGATGAAAATTGAAAAAAAAATAGTGATATTTTCTACATTGTGTTAACTACTTCACTTACGAGGACATTATGTAGCACCTAAATCCATAAAGTTCAGCAACATATTGTTCAATTAAATGTCCCTAAGGAGATTACTAAAGATAATATTTGGTAACAAAACCTTAGTTGAGACCGCAACAACTAGTGCTATAACTTGGTGGAATTATCACTTCACACACTTATTATTCTCGAATCAATATTTTGTTAATATTGAAAGATGTAAATAGTACATTTTCTTTTCAAAATTTGCATCTACTTTCAAACGGCATGATACGTATTCTCTATTCTACAGTTGATAAATAGTTTTGGTCACTAAAGAATCAATATAGTTCGATGGATACAGTTGCAAATAATACAATGCAATAATAGGCAAACCATATAAGTATAGTTAAGGTAATCATATGTTGAAACCTTCTCGCAGCGTCTATTTCTATAATTTAAGAGGAATTGTAACTGCTATATTTAAAAACAAAACTCTTGCTATTGATCCTAACCATGAACGAATTACAACGTAAAGTGGAACATTTACATTTGGGGGCAATTAATCAATTCCCTTACTAACAGTTAAAATGTGGTAGCCTTCCACAGTGGCTGTGGCTACCCACTTCCATTTATAATCCTTTCATTTATAATCGTGCATATCTTATAGAGATGGGCTTAAGGAAGAAAATCAAAAATATATTTTGAGTAAAGCAAGTTATGCGCAAGGTCACCCTAACTTAAAGTTGAAAATTTGGTTTCACCATTAAATTTATAGCACTATAAGTTTTATAGCACTATAAGGACAGAAGCTCCCCGTTAAAGCAGTTCAATATGATATGTTCAAGATTTATCTAAACACGGACAATGATCCACGCAGAAAGAATACGTAACGTCCACGGTATTTTCGATTTTTCACAACACAAAAACATTTTGCATTTTGACTAAAAGTCTTGTGAATATCATTCACAGGGACATTCCTTATCCAGGACACCGTTTACTGTAGAGGCGTTTATACTGCACTGTACAAGGCTGCAGCCAGAGCCGAGGACAAGGCAGTGAGAGAGTGTTTAGAACAGAAAGCAAGGTTCATGGAAAAGTAAGAAACATCATGCATACATGTATAATAACATAATTCCAAAATTACATAAATTTATAAAATCACATTTTTGGAGCAAGTTAAATCGCAACGACGTACGGTTTTCATATTACAATTTTAAGAATGCTACTTATTTCGTCATGTCTTTAATTACATGTTGTCAGCAGTAGTAAGAGTGGTTTATACATTATCAACATTTTTGACAAACATACATATAGAAGGTACATGTCGATATTAGTTTGTATTACAATGATATTCCATTATCACTTCGGAACCCCGGGATAGTAGAGTAGAGTTTAATATCGTGGATACAGATCCCCTTCGACAGGGTGTCGGGTTTGACTTATTTATTGATGATAAACCAGGAATTAGTTTTGAAATGCAAAGATTTTACAACATTAATGTAAGATAAAGTTAAATTGATCAAACATGTAATCGTTAAAGTTTGTTAATTCAACGTTGTTTGATACAATTTTGATGCCATTTATTCTTGAGGAAAGCCCATATCTGTTAGATGACTAGATTCGGTTATGTTGAAAAGGGATTATTTGCAAGTCATTTAGTGGCTTGACTATTGTTTGTAGACAAAACAATCAGTCTGAAAACAGAAGACAATCGTTGCATTAGCTTAATAGTACCAAAAGCGAGTGCTGGACGTTATTGTAAAAGTGTCTCAGGCACATGTCAGTACAGTTAAAATGGATAGTCAAAAGTTGAGTATAGATGTTTCCAACGACAATGAGAAAAGTAAAGTGAACATAACTTGGGATAATTACCATCCTTTTCAGTCTCTATTTCTAAATCGTCAATGTTGGAAATATGTGACTTAAGATAAACTATCATTCCCTGCTGATCATTCTTAGATAGGGACGTGTAAATTATATCTTGTGATTAATCATAGTAATTGTGATGTCTGAATTTTTTAAAACAAAATATTTAGTTGATGTTATGTTTTCTACGGCTTTACGGCAATTATCGCATTACAGTAAGCATACAAATGTTCCTACGACCAAACAGGAAGGCAAATAATCTTGAAGATAAAGTAGTATAAGGAAGCGTCCCTCTGTAAGCTGTTCTTATGCATTACACTATGTAATATCTCGTGGTTTAATACTAAACTATATACACCCCGTTTCAGATACTACAAAGACTTGCTTAAAACATGGAACATGTCCAATGTATCTAGCGTAATAGTCAGTAAGGAGGTTCAAGACTACTGCAATGTTCTAGAAAATGTTGCAACGGAGTTTGACGCTATATATATGCTCGTCGCTTTAACAGCAGGCTGGCGGCTGTTCCCTTGGTTGGGTGAACAAATCAAAGTTAAAACATCGGTAAGATTTCCATATATAACCTACTTTACAAAAATATACTACAAACGGTATAAGCGGTCAACGTAAAGCACGTTCAACTCTAACCAGCTTCGAATATTTATCGCAACACCTTTAAGTTATATCAACTAGTTTTCGAACCAACGGCCTTTTGCACTTTATGCGTATGCTTTTCCGTTACTATCAATGATGTATTAATTTTAAATAATCATGGCTATAGTCTTAGACAAAAACATCGCAGGATATATAAAATATGTTACTTATGCCAATGTAGTCAAGTGTATATAGATCAGTGATAAGCCCTAACTTCCAGTCAGAAGGACGTGTCCTCGATACGCGTAGTAGGCAGTTGTTTGAAAATATTCTTCCTTAATTTACCAGTGTTACAGTTGAAAGCTTATATCTCTGTGCTCACTTTTAAGACAGAGTGCTATTTAAAACGAAATTAAAAGTATTAATAAAATTCGAAAAGGAAATGTTGCATTTAAGGACCACAGTCAAGTAACAAACCACATTGAAATACACAACAATTATAAGGATAAATACAAAACAAGGTAAATGCCATCACACGCATAAATGGGTTGATAATATGGCTACCGCCTTGGAAATGTCAGTGGCAGAAAATGGCCATAGGGTAGTTTAAACCAGGTTTTAGTGTGCATCATCCTCTTTTTTAAACATATTAACAATTTTAATAAAGATTGTATGAAAGTGATCATGACAACGGATCTTATGAAGTTGCTAAATCACGTCACCATCGAAGTGGTTCTGATAGTACTTGCAAAAGAGTTCTTAAATTACTTTTATAGTTTAAAATCTGATCAGGTTTACAATAATAACATTTTCCAAAGGTTTTTGGAAGTTTGTAGTAGCCCTGATTCAGTAGCTTATTAATTATACAGGTTAGAATATTAAAGCTCACAACTCGACTACAAGCTGTAGAAGACGAATCAGATGAGAAACATATACCCCAAATAGGTGTTGCTCTGGGAACATCCCCTTCAAAGGGAAAATGAATGATATCGAACTTAAATCCATCTCTAATGTCATAAATGTTGCTTATTTATTTCTCCACTTTCAACTGAGATGCAAACCGAAAAAAGAAGAGACAGTATATTAGGTTTTGTTATTTTGATAAAAATGTATTGTATATACATGTACTGTCATAATATATATTATTTACCAGAGAAGAAACTAAAAGGTTGTTAACGAATAATATATCATCCAGATGGTGTTATTTAAGGTTGGTTTAAACCCCCAGTGGACTTTATTTTGCCACTGACCGTTCCAAGGCGGTTGTGTTTGTGATGTCTTATTTTGCCTTTTATTCATCTTTAGCGTTGTTATTTGTTTCTGTGTGTGTTTGTGATTAAGTGTCGTCCTTGAATGTTACTTTTACTCTTCGATTTTTATATCTACTTGGATCACATCTGCTTGGGTATCTAATGTAATACTCAGCATAAGTTCTCTTTCATAGCAATACAAAAACAAAACTGCCACAATGAGATATAAAGTTAGTACACACAGACATACCAACAATTTGTCTTTAAACAAAATTTCCATACCTGGCAAAATATCATCTAATAGGAATAAAAATAATTGAGAAACTTCTTGGCAAGACCACTTCGAGTAATTATTTAAACTGCCGATAGTGAAGTACGCTTTATTGGTGTTACAGGTCAAAAATGTAGCTTTTTTTTCGAAGAAAAATCTTTTGAATAAGAACAATACGTTTTTGTAATGAGATTGTGCGGTAGAGTTGTGCCAAGTGTACAAAAGTCATACTTAAAGTTGAAACTTGACCACTCTCTGTGTTGTACATTGTCCGTTTCATTGTATAGTTAATTTGCTCTTTGTGTATGGTAAAGTGCGGATCTACGGTGCCATTTCGTTTGGGTGCTGTGCTTTCTATAGTACATATTTTTCTCATTTATGAAGTTTATTAAAAACATTATCAACATATCCTGAATTTATTATCTATTGTTACGATGCCACTTTTATTGCAGGAACACCTCGGCGTGTATTCGAGATGGTGCAAGTTTAACTTCAATCCAGAACGTACAGGTCATTTGAAAATGGAAGAAATATTCAACAAAGGCCCTATTAAGGAGGACACAGCGCTTCAAGTGTATACCAAGTGTATGAAAGCAGAAGCCGCGTTCTTCGACTCAGTAAGGAAACCAGTGTAATTCTTATGTAAAGGAGACAGAGAAGTGACAGTAATGTGGGAGCCATCTAAACTTTGAAACAGCCAGTTTGCTTAGTCTACTATCTAATAAATCCATGTTCTCTCCTGTGATAGTATTTAGGCTAATCATTTGTTTAAATAACAATGTCGAACAACGTTTTGTCAATTTGGTATCAATTTTTTATACTAATTGTTTTAACGCTATCCGTTATTTACAGATTTATAGATGGACTATTTCTGAAGAAATATTGTGATGTCTGTATCTTTTCGTATGAGTCGTGTGCGAAAATATAGGTATACTACATCTGAAAATATTTTTGAAAAAGATCATTGGTTAGGTACAATACTTACCTGGACCTATGCTAAAAGAGTATGAGAGTGGACCTTTGGAAACGGTCGAACACGATAAATACGAAATACTGCAGTCTCGGTTTGATTGAGATTGTTCATGAACGGTAGTGAATATTATGCATAAGACATGTATTAATGCTCTGTGTCCAGGCCACGTTCTTCATTCGACTTCCTGGATAGAAGATCAGAATCCTCAAAAATAGGCAGCCACTTGACCAAGGATCTTAATCAATTTGTAAATCACATCACCACAGAAGTCAAGTTGAGTTAGTCCTTTTAGAGGAAGAGTTCTTAAATTACTTTTGTATTTGAAAAAAAGATCAGGGTTACGATAATAAAATGTTGAAAAATGTTTTTCGAAGTTTATGGTAACGGTGGTCCTGCTGGAGTAGCTTTATAGTTATACAAATATTACGACTATTACAGTTCTTCAACACGACTACGAACTCTAGGGTAACGAATTAATTAAGAAGCAAACATAAGACCGCATAAGAAGTAGAGCAACCACCATTTAACAATATCAAAATTAAAATCATCTTTCTTGTCATATATCTTACTAAAGCCTGCATTAAAAGTAAAATGTACACAAATAGTAAACAGATGTAGGTCTGTCTGTTATTAAACGATGTGTGAATTTCTTAGACAAAGTTCAAAACAATTACATACAATTGAGTACCATTTAAAAGAAGAATGACAATCCATTACATTTTAGTCGAGAGATGTCTGATATACATGCTACATTAAAATAAAGGTATATTACTATTTGTTTCTTTTGTAGGCGATTAACTAATATTAAAATGGTATTAAGTCTGTAAATGAGAAATTGTTTAGGGTCGTTTTTATTTTTATTTTTTATTTTTGTTCTTGATATACTTACAAAATACCAAATACATGTAAAGTATTACGAATTAGGTAATCCTTTTTTATTTATAATTACATAGCTAACTGTCTTGACACAATTATATCAATGTATAATTGCTTCATTTAATGTAAATGTAATTAATGTGCCTATTGAAATAATACACCCTCCTCTTTCTTTTTCTATATTCTGGCAAATGTGTGTTGACAGCATTTTTTTATCTCAATTAACTTTAGAAAAAAAGTACAATGTATAATAATGTTTTAATGCAGAGTAACGTTTTTTTGTGTGTTTTTTGTGTTTTTTTCCGTTTCTATATTCTGACAAATATGATGTTGACAACATTTCTTTTCTCAATTAACTTTAGAAGGCAGGTACAATGTATAATACAGGGTAGCGGTTTTTTGTGTGATTTTTTTGTTTTGTTTTTTATTTTGTGTACAACTGAGATGTTTTTGCTTACGTGGCCTTTGTTTATATGCCTTCTGCTTTTTTAGGATTTGTCATAAAAGGGAAACGGCGAAAGAAAGACACCGATTTGTACAAAATCATGCTTTCTTCTTCATATTCGTATATCAGTGTTCTATCTTTAAAATATATGGTGACGTTAAGTTTAACACATAAGTTTTTTCAAAATGTTGCAGTTGTTTACAACAAAGCATTAGATTTCATTGTTTTATGTGAGTCGGTTTGTTCCGCGACAAATTGTGATGCTATCTTCTTTATTCTTACGGTTATCGCTTTGACACAAATATGGCAAACCGAAATGATTTTATATGTGATAAGTTATGTATCGGTGGAATAATAAGTATAAATAATTTACCTCAACTAATTTTTGACATAACTGTGTCTATATGCATTGGGAAATAAAAACAGTATTGCTAAATTAAATTGCTATCAACATTTAGTTTAAAGTTCATATTCATAGCTTCGTATATTTGTTTTGGAGATTGTTTACCAGACATTTTTTTAAAGTGTGGCAAGTGTGTATTTACTTCTCTCTGTATGCTTTTGAACTAAACGATATACCTTCTCATAAGCTTACAAATAAATTCATAATGCATACGAATAGAAGACTTGTTCTTAGTCACCCTTCATAGTTCTCATTTACAGTTCTAGGATGAATAAAATTGAACATGGCTGGTTCTATTTCAAAGACTGTACAAGAGGTGTTCCACTTATAAAGTGTTTAAGATATTTTTGTTTGAGCCGAAGTAAATAAAAATATGTGATTCAGTTTGGAGACTGTCATTCAGACTGATGCATTTAAAAATAATTTCAGATTTCACGCGGTTTGCTTTAAATAACATTTTTACTTAGTTGCATGCTATTTTTTATATGTTAAACCTATATGTTTCTATTGCCGTACCGTTTTACCTGAAACCAAAATGATTCCAGTAAATGGTTATAATAATTTTAAAAACTGTGTTAGTTATAAATATGATCGCATGCTTTAATTTGAGACAAAATTATAAAAGTATAATAAAATTGTGAATTTTATCGCAATATTGTGAAATTGACAGATAATGGGACAGTTTCTCGTATTCTACGAGACGATTTTATAAATTTACAAAGATAACCATTTTATTCATATTGTGTAAGACAAAAAGTTGAAAGTCTTTAAAGTTGAACTGAATATCATATACCATATAATGGTATCGTTGGTAAAAATGTATGTTTTTTTGTCATTGTTTGCAAATGTGTGCTTTGCCCCCAAATCTTAAGTAATATATGTTTTTAATTTATTCTGTTAATAAAGTATTATAACTTACTTTTAGAGAGGAGAAAAGCATAGCAATACCTACAAACGGTGTTTTGAACTAGATATTTCATAAATTTCATCACTTTCAAAGCACTGAATTTCATGTAAATGTTCGCTAAACTCGAGAACATCAAAAGAAAAATAGAAATAAACTTCTTCCACGTTTTGACGGTCACACATGGACAATATGGAATACTATAACTTTGAACGACAATTTACGAGCAGTTTTTGCTTTATATATATTGCAGTTGTTTTTATAATTTACTATAGTTGTTTTAATTTGCATTCTCTCCACTTTTTAAAAAATATGACTGCAGCAAAATTATGAAGCACATTATTGTTCATATCATAATCTTTAATATTGAAGGAATCATTAGACTTGTCAGTCATTTAAATAACATATGGGGTAAACGTCAATATATCTAATTAAATTTCAAAATGAAAGTTGTACTGTATAAAAAAGAGTATGATAATGGACCTTTGGAAACGGCCGAAAACGACACATACGAAATATTGCAGTCTCGGTTTGTTTGAGACTGTTCATGAGCGGTAGTTAAATATGATAGCTACCGCTCACGCCCTCTAGTCCAGGGTTGAGCAGAACTCAATATTACTAAAATCAATGGTACAAAATGTTAACCATCCCGATGATGGCATGCATATGGCGGTGGAGATGGAATATATTTCTTCCCCATGTCGTACGGCGTATGGTCCCAGTATCTAATAAAATTAAATGCCCCGAAGAGCGAAATAAACATAATGGAATTTAGTTGGGAGCAGCGGTTATGAAGCCTGCATATCACAAGTAACAGTCAAAAGACTAAATTAAAAAGCAGACAACATATCATATAAGTGGTTAAACAATACGTTGAACATCTCTGGCATTTTAAGATATGTTTCGTTTTAGAAATCCTAACAAACTCATATCGGAGATTCATATACTTATGTTATAGCTACCTGATAATATATAATTAATTAGTATACGCTTTCATACAGATAGCATCTGAAACAAAGAATATGGACCGACCTAAGAAGCTGTCAGAAATTCTATGGGATGAAACTGCCATACAACAGAATCAGGCTCTGAACTCGTATTTCGTTCAAGGAATGAAAGACGGCACTCTCGATACTACGTGTTTTGGTATGTATGATTCTTTATCACATAACTGACGGTGAGGGAGTGGAAGAACACCATTTGATGCTTTCGATATATCACTACTTATGTAAGTATGCAAATAAAGCCTAGTATGTGCTGTCAAAAAAAATCGATAATAACTATGATCCAATTCCCACGGTTTATTTCGGTAACGCATGTTAAAACGACAGGCAAAATGCAATAAAAATCAGTATGTGAGTTATGTAATAAATATAATCTAACATTCGTTTTCATTCATTATTGAATTTAATAAACTCGTTAGCAAATATGATATAATGCTCGGCTCTAGTGATATAATGCTCGACAAGAGCCTCGCATTATATCATTTTGCCAACTCGTTTAATAAATTCAATAATGAATTAGTAATCACGTAAGATCCTCTATATCTACTTTCAGTTATTATCAGTTTTTTTACTTAGCTATGTATATATGTGATAAATAGAACACATCAGATTACCCTCAATCTGAATCAATATAAAAACATATGGGTGTATCTGAAAATAAGTGATCACTTATAACTAATACTTAACAAAGCTACACACAACATGTTTTCCGACCCCATATTGACAAGGAGACTGATCACGTCAGGCATTTTCTAAAACTACTATATATTAATAAAGGTATTGATTTCATTGACATGCCTAGTATTTTTCGGGATACTCATGTAGTTGATTCTATCCCAAAATATTTCAAAAATTCCGGAAGTCCTGTAATTTGTTATAAATATAAAAAGCCTATTAGAAATATTATTTTCAACTACAACAAAATAGTTTCTGACCTTGATATACTACATAATACTCCTAAGGAATGTGAATGCAACACATCAAAATGTTGCTATGCTCCAGCAGGTCAGGTCATCACTGGTAATTTTGATATTGTTGATAAACGTATTCGGCATTTGTTTTCGAAAGGTCCTAAATATAGATTACCTTCAACTATTGATTTCAATGCCTCTCGTGCCCAGATCACCCACTCCATTGAAGATTTTAGTATAAAATGGTGTCGTAGAGAACATGCGGACCCAAACTCACTTTCTACTTGGAAAAAGTCAATTCTTAAAATTATAGATACACGTATTGACTTTTATAATGCTAACCCCTCTATTCTTCCTCCCGAGACCTAGGTTTTCCTTTCGTAATTTAAAATCGGGAATTCAGGAATTTCATAATAAATTTGTTTTAGTTCCTGCAGATAAAGCAGCTAATAATGTAATTATTGTTTGACGCCTACATTACGTCAATGTTTTATCTCTGGAAATTGGCAGCACCAATTCGTATACTCCAGTTAATTCTACTGAGGATGATGTTGTTTCCGCACATATCACTCGGTGCACTACTTTCAAGACTGGTGTAAACGATAAGCAAAATAAACTGCCTACCATGTACTGGATTCCTAAATTACATAAAAATCCATATAAGGCTCGCTTTATTTCTAATTCTAGTGCCTGCACCACAACAGACATCTCCAAACTTTTAACTTCTTGTCTTACTGCCGTTAAAGATCACGTTAAACTATATTGTGATAAAACTTATGAAAACTCTGGGATTAATTTATTTTGGTCTATTAAAAATTCAGGAGACGTTCTGGATAAAATTTTCAATAAAGGTCAAGTTTCATCAATAAGCACTTATGACTTCTCTACACTATATACAACCTTACCACATCACCTTATTAAAGACAAGCTAATTTCTCTTATTCAAAAAACATTCGCTAGAGAAAATACTACATTTTTGGCATGTAATAATATTAAAGCGTTTTTTACTAACGGCAGTTTAGACAATTATACTATGTGGACTTGCTATGAAGTTTGTGAAGCACTCATCTTCCTGTTAGATAATATTTTCGTCAGGTATGGTAGCACCGTTTATAGACAAATTGTTGGTATCCCTATGGGTACGAACTGTGCACCACTTGTCGCAGATTTGTTTTTATTTTGCTATGAAAGAGATTTCATGTTGAGTCTTTCACCAGATACCCAGGCAGATGTTATTGAAGCTTTTAATGACACCTCTCGGTATCTGGATGACATACTGAACATTGACAACCCTTTCTTTCCAACTATGGTTGATAATAGTTATCCTAAAGAACTTCAGCTTAATAAAGCAAATATATCTGATAATAACGCTACTTTTCTTGATTTAAATCTCTTGATTGAAAATGGTAAAATAATTAGCAAAATCTATGACAAGATAGATGATTTTAATTTTGACATTGTTAATTATCCCCACTTGGATGGGGATGTTCCCCGAGCAACTTCTTATGGGGTCTATGTGTCTCAACTTATTCGTTTTTCTAGAGCTTGTACTCGAGTTGAGGACTTTAATATTCGTAATTTTTGTATAATTAAAAAGTTACTCAATCAGGGTTACCGTTACCGTAAACTTCGTAAAACCTTTGCAAAATTGTATTATCGTAACCCTGATCTTCTTTCCAAATATAAAAATAATTTAAGGACTCTTCTGCGACCAGGACTATCACAACCTGACTTCTATGGTGATGTGATTTATAAACTTCGTAAGATTCTTGGTCATGCTCACTTTCATACTTTTTTTGTTAAAGACACATTTCCCAACGCTACTTGGTCATTGAAAAAGCATGGGAAGCTTGAATATTTACAGCCAGCACGCTTCACGGCTGATCAACTCAGGTATATAAATTGAGGCCCGCTCTTAGTTTTTTATTTATATAGCATTGCTATATTGAGGGTAAGAATAGCTTAACAACACTTTGTAATTTACTTTAATGAAGAAACAGATGTTCATCAATTAGCTTTTGAATACAAAACTTATCTGGTATTTCTTTATCTTTTTTTTTAGACCAAACATCAGAGCACAACACAATAAATATACAACATTCTTTAATGTGTTATTATGTGTACTGGTCACAAAGCTTCATTGGGTGGGCCTCATAATCTGAAGAAAAATTGAATATCACACTTTGCTCATGAAATTGTGTGGCTAACAGTGATTTACAGTTACCTATAGAAATTCTCTCCCCCACAAATACAATAGGCTCGAAATGTGTCTTTAAACTTGTTTAAAAGTTTATCATAAGAGGTTATGACCCTATCATTTTGCAACGTACTGCATGCTTGGTGGTGGACCCTTTTACAGTTCGCCACTATGCTTTCCTCTTTGGTTGTACAATGACTGGACAGGCTGTGGACCCTATGATGACGCCTACCTAAAGCCCATTGGGACGGTGGCGTTTGATGTTTGTTTATGATCTTTCTTGTCGTGCCCTTAATGGTTTATTCTCTTACTGCTCTGACTTCTGCCAAGTCATTGAGTACCTTCATTGTTGCTTTGTAGGCTATGTTTTTTTTGTATTATATTTACATGAGCATATTTGTGTTTTACTTATATTGCCTATTTATGCTGCCTTGTTGGTTAGAGATTAGATCATGGCGGGGATTTCTTTATTTACACTGTCCTGTTTGAATGGGATGACAGTAGGGTAAGTGTGAGGTTTGGTGTGAGGTTTGGTGCACCCCAGAACCGGTTTAAACCCCCAGTGGCCTACTTTGCCACTGACCGTGGCAAGGCGGTAGCCCTATTGTCAACCCTTTTGTGTTTGTGATATCGTTTACTTTTATTATTACATTTGCCTTCTTGTTTGTCTGTTTCCATGTTTGTTTCTGTGTTTTTTTGTGGTTGACTGTCCTCCTTGAATGCTACTTTCCCTGTCCGATCTTTTTATATTTCTTCAGTGAGAATGTAAAAAAAAAATTCTTGTATTAACCCATCTAATAACTTTCACTAAGTATATATAAGAGAAAAGTAGAATAAATGATGTTTGGTTTTAATACATACCAGTTACATTACTTGACTATAAGAATGGGTATCCGGTGAAGACAGGGACTTCCAACCCGAGGTATAAGTGTATTTATCGGAACCGAGGCTCTGCCGAGGTTCCGATTAAAACACTAATAACGAGGGTTGGAATTCCCTATCTGAACCGAATACCCATGATAGATTCTTTTTCTTGCATATCAGAGACATGTTGTGCGTCGACGCCGCCAGCTACAAACGTTTTGCATGTTTTCCTGCATAACGGATGTTGGCGCGCGGGAATTTTATCTCGACCCTAGGGTGAGATGGAAATATCTAGCCCCGTTAAAATCGCGGATATCCTTGTCCGGTATGCAAGAAATGGTTTTCTACATTACTTTCACGAAAGGCATGCATGGGATAAAGATAAACAAGCTTATGTGGGGCTAGAGGGCGTGAGCGGTAGCTAGCATATTTCACTACCACTCATGAACAGTCTCAATGAAACCGAGACTGCAATATTTCGTATGTGTCGTGCTCGGCCGTTTCCAAAGGTCCATTATCATACTCTTTTTTTTACAATAAGATATCTACATATTACAAAGATTTATGCATGCTTCAATTCAGTAAGATTAATCGTTAGAGTTATTAAAGACAATATCGTTTTGCTTAAATTAAGTAACACTCATTTGGCTAAATTCACATAGTTCAGTAACATACTGTTCAATTAAATTTCCTTAAGGAGATTACTAAAGATACAATTTGGGAAGAAAACCTTAGTTGAGACCGCAAAAACAAGTGATATAACTTGGTTGAAACGTCACTCCACCCAATTATTATTCTCGAATCAATATTCTACTAATATTGAAACATGTAAAAATAGTACACTTTCTTTTGGAATGTTGCATCCACTTTCAAACGGCATGGGAGATATGCTCTTTTCTATAGTTTATAAATACTTTTGTTCAATAAAGAGTCAATATAGTTCAATGCTTACAGTTGCAAATAATAATTCCAATGCAATAATAGGCAAACCATATTAGTATAGTTACGGTAATCATATGTTGGAGCTGTCTCCCAACGTCTTTTTCTACAACCTTTGAGGAATTTTAACTGCTATATTTAAAAACAAAAATGTTGCTAATGGTCCTATGAACAAATTTCAGTGTACAGTGGAACATTTACATTTGAGGGAAAATAATCAATTCTCTGGAACTCTCCTACTAAAGTTAAAAAGTGGTAGCTTTCCACAGTGGTTGTCGCTACCTACTTTTTTTATAATCCATATATCAGAGCCTACGGAGATGTGCATAAGAAAGTAAATCAAACACATATTTTGAGTTAAGCAAGTTATGCACAAGGCCACCCTAACATAAGGTTGAAATTTGGTTTCACCATTAAATTCATAACACTTTAATGACGGAATCTCCCATTAAAGCAGTTCAATATGACATGAACAATGACTCACTCAAAAAAACGTCCACTGTCTTTTCTATCTTTCAAAACACTAAAAACACTATTAATTTTGAGTAAAAAGTGAAAATTATTCGCAGGGTCATACGTTATTCAGGACATCGTTTACTGTAGTGGCGCTTATACTTCACTGTGCAAGGCTGCAGCCAGAGCCGAGGACAAGACAGTGAGAGAGCGTTTAGAAATGAATGCACGGTTCGTGGAAAAGTAAGTAACCGCACGCATAAAATTACATAACAATTCCAAAATTACATGAATTGATACACTCACATTTTCGGAGCACATTAAATGGCATTGACGTACGGTTTTCATGCTTATTTCGTCATGTCTTTTTATTT
>JAWPHD010023724.1:0-21332 GCA_037043455.1 Cyrtodaria siliqua
TACTAGTGCTACTACTAATGCTACTACTACTACTACTACTACTACTACTACTATTACTACTACTACTTCTACCACTATTACAACTACACTAATAATAATGCTACTACTACTACTACTACTACTATTTCTACTACTACTACTATATCTACTACTACTACTACTACTACTACTAATCCTAATGCTACTGCTACTGCTACTGCTACTACTACTACTACTACTACTAATGCTACTACACCACCCACACACAAAAAAATTTCTTGACTTCTGAATTCCGCATTCCGCATTTTGCATTCCGAATTCCGCATTCCGCATTCCGCATTCCGAATTCCGCATTCCGCATTCCGAATTCTGCATTCCGCATTCCGAATTCCGCATTTAGAAGTAGGTAGTAAGATAATAATAATAATAATAATAATAATATTATTATTAATAATAATAATAATAATAATAATAATAATAATTTATGCATGCACTTGTATGTATGTGTGTTGTGAAATCTCAATGTTAATGTTAAAGATGCAATTACTTCTTATATTTTATATTTAATAACCATGTAATATAAAAGTGTATGTATAAAAATGTATGGATATTGCCAGTGACCACGATTGTTGTATTTTTACTACTATATAAACCTATTTTTACTACTGATATAAACCCCATAACATTAAGTTAAATTCCCTATAACCTGAGTATCCGTGTATACTTTGTATAAATACACCATAAGCGTACATACTATTATACCCTATAAATATACACTACTTGAGTATCTGCTTTTCCTTTGTATATACTCATACTATAAACTTCAATATAAAATATAAGCTTTTCAAAAATACTCTTATTTATTATTAGTGCCAATATGAAAAAAAAACTTTTTTTTTTTTGCTTTTTGTTTTTTCATTCTCTCTGAGGCGTAGACATTACCTTCTCTTAAAATCTAAGTGGTGCGAATAAGCTTTAATAAATACCCGAAACTTAAAAATAACATAATTAAAAAAGCAAAACATTTTTTAACTCGAGTTTGATAGATCAACATACGAGGATCCAGTATTTTACCTCGAGGCGTGGGGAGAGAGTCTAACTTAGACCAAATGTTTTAACAATAAAAACCAAACATTTGCGACTTTTCACGGGTGTGGGGTGTGGTGGTGGTGTGGGGGGGGGGGGGGGGGGGGGGGGGGCTTAATATAATGTATCTTATATAATTTAGAAAATCTCAGTCAGTCCAGTCCACACGGGCTTCCCTCTGGATCCGCTAGTGATCCACTCTGAGTTTATACATCGTCCTGGATCCACTAGTGATATATTGAATTGAACTGGGTTTTAAGGCGCACAAACACATGAAAGGTTAAATGGCGCCTAACAGGCATGGACATGCCAGGCTCATCCTCCATGTACATCGAGATAAAATATGGAGAATGGGCCTAGGACCTTCTCATTCTGAACTACAGAGTTGCTGCAAATTCTATTGTAGACACTCCATTTACGTTGGAGCCATGTTTATTGTTTTTCTGCCACTGCTCTTAGTGATGTGAGCGAGATGGCACCTGAAACAATGCAGGGGTCATGATGAAGACCTTTAATGAGCATGAGCATACCACTCTGCATGTGACGGTGTGTTTGCAGTGGTTGTATTCTACCCCGGCAACCACACGGGGACCACTGGTGATATATAGCGCTATGATATATAGCGCTTGCAAATATTACTACGAAATACGGAATGCGGAATTCGGAATGCGGAATGCGGAATGCGGAATGCGGAATTCGGAATGCGGAATGCGGAATTCGGAATGCGGAATGTTGAAGTCAAGAAATAGAAGTCAGGTAAATATGAGCCAAATGGGCCATCGTAGGTATATTATATGTAACTGGCTATACGATACAACAGTGTGTTAAGTCGGATCTTGTCCCCTTGCATGTGCCACAACATGGTATGGTGTCCGGTTGGGGCCAGATACAATGTCGCAGTGTCGTGGGCGACAATGCGACGCCCGACAACGCGACATCGCAACATTGCGATACGACATCTCGACATTGCGATACAACACGATACGACATCGCGACAATTATGTCGTGATGTCGTATCGCAATGTCGTGATGTCGTATCGTGATGTCGCGATGTCGTATCGCGATGTCGCATTGTCGCGCACGACAACGCGACATGACGACGCATTGTCGTAATGTCGCCAACATTCTTTCAACTGTCTTAATGTCGCGATGTCGTTGGAGACATTACGACCATTGAAAGAATGTCGCATCGTCGTGCGCGACAATGCGACACCCGACAATGCGACATCGCGACATTGCGGTACGACATCACGACATAATTGTCGCGATGTCGTATCGCAATGTCGCGATGTTGTATCTTATTGTCGAGTTGTCGTATCGCAATGTCGCACTGTCGTATCGCGATGTCGCTTTGTCGGGCGTCGCCCACGACAATGCGACATTGTATCTGGCCCCTACCGGACACCGTAACATGGGCTAATTCAGAGGAAATTGCATCTTTTGATTCTTACCTTCTATTATTATAATTAGCTATACAGGACAGGAACGGGAAATTTAATTTTCTTTTTCACAGGTCAAACAGATGTTACATCGCGACATCGCGACATTGCGATACGACATCTCGACATTAAAAACAACAGCAATTACACGCACGCCTACGATCCCTTGTCAACTCGCCGAGATATCAGTCAAAAGTCGCATAAGTGCAATTTAAATCTACTCGTAAATTGTCAATCTCCACGCAGAGTTATCGTTACTTGTACTCACATTCTACTATAATTACAAGATGTTGGTAAAACCTGTTAAATTGGAATATGTTTGCCTGAAACCATGGATATACAGGTACAGTGTATGTAGATCTATGCTGGAACTTATTTATTTCTTGTGTAAATATAATTTTCAGAATATCTGCAAATTAGATGTTGCAAGATTTGAAATAATGCATGAAAACAATTCAGTTTTAACAGGGAGTAAGTATACAGGGAGGAGAAACGGGTTCCTAAACATGTATTACTTACTCCCTGGTTTTAATCGGGACTATTTTACTACAAAAATAATACGTACTTAGGTCTCCTAAATCGAACCGCATATGTAAACATTTCAAACCGAAGCTCGATAGCAGAAAATTACTAAAAAAAATTAACTCATAGAAATAAAAATTGAAATTATTTAATATAGGCTATATTTTATCTTTGCAGATCACGCAAAAGGATTTATTATAAACATAGACATAACTTTTTTGAATAATCACGTGACCTAACCGTTCGCCCTACTTCCTTCCACGTTGACAGAGTCAAATGAGGAACGATTGTACTCCGGGTAGCGATTGGTACCAAAATTATGTTTCTGCTATTTTTGGCAATCTGATGTAATCGAGATACTGAGTACGATCCCTTGTTATCAAAGTCAAAAGTCACAAAATTGCATTCAAATATACTCGTAAATTGTCTGTATCCGATTTGCACAATCGAGATATGCGATTGAACTACTGACCTTAGGATTGAACTACTAAGGTCAGTAGTTCAATCCTAAGGTCAGTAGTTCAATCGCATATCTCGATTGTGCAAATCGGATACAGACGATTTACGAGTATATTTGAATGCAATTTTGTGACATTTGACTTTGATAACAAGGGATCGTAGGATGAAAGGTATTCACGATAGCAGGGGCGGATCCAGGATGAAAGGTATTCACGATAGCAGGGGCAGATCCAGGATTTGAGTTGGGGGGGGGTGGTTATGCGTCGAGCGAGCGAGAATTGTTTTTATACCGAGGGCGTGCATCGAAATTGTTTGATATTTTATCTACAGTAACATGGACATACATGTATGATCCGGAATTTTTAGAGGGTGCGTGCGCCCCCCTGGATCCGCTAGTGGATAGTATATGGTATGCATGTAATTGAGATTGTTTTGAACGTCTGTTTGAACTCTGAAAAAGAACACTAACATTTCCCGTTACCACTAGCGGATCCAGGGGGGGGCGCACCCGGCGCGCGCCCCCCCCTAAAAATTCCGGATCATACATGTCTGTCCATGTTACTGTAGATAAAATAGCAAACAATTTCGTTGCACGCCCTCAGTATAAAAAAATTTTCACGCGCTTCGCTCGCTCGACGCATAATGGCTAATGAGTCGTTTAATTAACACATTAAATTGTTAATCATTTTATTTGAAAACGCACTTTTTTATTCATACATGTATGTCCATGTTACTGTAGATAAAATATCAAACAATTTCGATGCACGCCCTCAGTATAAAAAATGTTCTCGCTCGCTCGAGCATAATGGCTAATGAGTCGTTTAATTAACACATTGTTAAATCTTTTTATTTGAAAACGGACTTTTTTTATTCATACATGTATGTCCATATTATTGTACATAAAATATCAAACAATTTGGTTGCACGCCCTCAGTATAAAAAATGTTCTTGCTCGCTTCGCTCGCTCGACGCATAATGGCTAATGAGTCGTTTAATTAACACATTGTTAAATCCATTTATTTGAAAACGCACTTTTTTTATTCATACATGTATGTCCATGTTACTGTAGATAAAATATCAAACAATTTCGATGCACGCCCTCAGTATAAAAAATGTTCTCGCTCGCTCGACGCATAATGGCTAATGAGTGGTTTAATTAACACACTGTTAAATCTTTTTATTTGAAAACAGACTTTTTTTATTCATACATGTATGTCCATATTATTGTACATAAAATATCAAACAATTGGGTTGCACGCCCTCAGTATAAAAAAATGTCTTGCTCGCTTCGCTCGCTCGACGCATAATGGCTAATGAGTCGTTTAATTAACACATTGTTAAATCCTTTTATTTGAAAACGCACTTTTTTTATTCATACATGTATGTCCATGTTACTGTAGATACAATATCAAACAAATTCGATGCACGCCCTCAGTATAAAACATGTTCTCGCTCGCTCGACGCATAATGGCTAATGAGTGGTTTAATTAACACATTGTTCAATCATTTTATTTGAAAATGGCCTTTTTTTTATTCATATATGTTACTGTAGATAAAATATCAATCAATTTCGATGCACTCCCTCACTGGCTCAGTATCATTTTTTTTATCGCTCGTCCGACGCATAATGGCTAATGAGTGATTTAATTAACATTGTTAATTCCTTTTATTTGAAAACGGACTTTTTTACCCTATCAATGCACTACCGCAACCGTTTTATGAGGCTAGAGACGGACCCGAAAATTGACCAAAATTTTACGCCCCCCCTAAGCTGAAATCCTGGATCCGCCCCTGGTTACTGTCCTTTATAAACAATTATAATAATAGAAGGTAATACTGAAAGGATGCAATTTTCTGTGATCAATGGATTTTAAAAATGTGCAGTAACTCTGGCAGACAATAATTGCCTGAACATACAAATTGATTCCCGTGGTAGAGTCCAAAATTTGACCAAACTTCACGCTTTCGCAATTTAACCAAACTTCACAGAGATGAGCCTTAGATCCATGGCTTTCAAGTTTGTTCAAATTAATTCAGCGGGTTATCCAGGATGGCCATTAGTTACAAGAGGCCCAATATGACCTGTTGATGCTTTACTTGCTATTTGTTTTTAGAGCAAAACCAGGCATGCGGAATAAAATAACTAAAGTAAATAGGTAGTACTTTTTAATCAATCAAGTTCAATAAGTCTATTTCTGGTAAAAGTTTGCGTGTTTTTAAACTTGTTCGAGCTTTCTTCATGCATTATAATTGCAAGACTTGGTGTGGGATTTTGTCCACGCTTTCTTCTGTGACCAAGGTAACTCCATAAAATAGAATACGATAATACTAGAAATGTCGGATATCCGACATATATCCGACTAATGCCCCCGCTGAAGAACACTCAACGCAGACATGACGCAAAAGTTCTAACTGTGTGACCACAAACAGAAATGTAACTTTCATTTATCATTGCGTCAACGTTAATTGGTGTTTTGAGCGCGTCAATGTTTCTCCAAAACTTCATAACTTGAATAGTATCTAAAGGAATGGTTTGATAATTGCATTGTTACATATGATGATTAGCAACACTACCAATGTGTCTATGACATTGAATTTCAATTCAATGTTCCACTTGATTAAAAAGTTGTCCGTGTTTCACACATCCATCGTACACTTGAATACTATCAAACGGACTGTGTTGCCTTGATCCATGAGGCCCGTCATTCATACCCTTATACGGGATTTGCCGATTATGTGCAAGAAATAGTAGGGAACGTGAACATTGAGTTTACAACTCTAATTATTACCAGTATAGTATACTTACTCCCACTCCAAATAAGGGCAAAATTGCAATACAAAACAGTTTATCAAAACTCTAGCAATGTTTTCAGGTCATATAATAATGTATTTGTGCCGATTAAAAGTATAGGTGTATTCAATGGTTTTTAAAATACCCGTGATTGAATATACGTAAAATGAATTATGAGTTGCTTATTATCCCCAGGGACTCAGATACGTTTCATGATCCTGTAATATAGACGGGTCCTGTTATCCCCTAACAAATTAGTCAGCATTCAGGGGCGTAGCATGGCCTGTTTTCAATATACTCCTAAAACGGGGTGCGAAGTTTAAATTGGTAATTTCCGCGCTTACCCCGCTCGCCCCATCTTATGTTTTTGCATTTTTCAACTTGTTTGGCTTTTTTATTTTTTTCCCCAAGTTACTCCCGGGAGTAAAGGAGTATGCCAAGCTACGCCTCTGGCAATAATAGGCCAAGCGCGTAGCTACACCATGAGTTTTCGTCTTACGCAAGGTTGATTGCAAATCATTTACTTACAAATCATTAAAATTGCTTTGAAGTGCATTATTGTTGTTGTTTTTCTTGTCAAAATTTCCGTACGTAGCTACACATCTGCATATCATGATATATGATGTAGGCAGCTAAGCGCTATGATCGTGTATATATGCATATAAAAGTACCACGTTTTGGGTACGACACAACGTATTGAAGACCACTCTGGTGTTAGCTAGTTTTCATAATATCCCAGCTTTCATTAATATCAACAATCTAGCTGAGTATGCAAAGCTCGATGGATAATGAAGATACAAGAGCGTTAACAATGAAAACTCCATCATGTTTAAGTAATTCAAGGAGAATAACTCTGTTGTTTCATGTCTCATGTCTATATGTTTTTTTTTAACTCGTCCAAGCTATGTAACACTCGCAAAGTTTAGTAATGATCAAATTATGAAATTGGCGACACCATGAATGTGCTGGAGTGTTAACAAGACAGAATGGCATTTTCAGTAAAACAATGCCATAACTCTCGTGATACTAATCCATTCTAGTTGTTTATTCATATAAAGACCCTGACAAAGTTTGGTAATGATCAAATAAATGTGTATTAAGAACAAAACGACGGACGCTGACAGAAAACGCACCATCATATAAGCTCACTTTCGGCTAGTAAAGAAATGCCTCCGCTATTTCTTCGCACATTAAGAAGGAAATAGTCTGTTGGACAGCATACATGTATATCACTCTGAAATTAACTGAATCGATGGGGCTGAATATCGAGCTTGGCCCAGACATTTGGAATTTGACAAAGTTTGGATATTAATTACTCAAGTTCCAGTCCGGACAACATTTTGTTCATGAATTTTTACTATTCCAAGAGGCATAACACTGAAATAGGTTAATATTGCATATTGTCAAGATTGTCCGAGATCTTACTGAAACAAATCTTCAAATCAAAGCTGGTGAAAATAATCATGTTATTGTGTTCACAAGCTGAAATGTGACTACATTTAACTATTGCAAATTGATTAAAAATAAATATACAGATGTAAAATGTATGAACTGTACGTTTAATTTTTTCTTTGCAGTGATTTTCTTTGCTTTAAGACACATTTTGTCAATATGCCATAATGATATGTTAAAAAGGCGCAATGACGTCATTGTTCCAAGATGGCCGCCTCCATTTATGTCTTTTTGCAAATTTTCAAGAGGTCATGTCTCCCTTATTTTTCATGGCATCTTGATAATTCTTTCAGCTTTTTTCAAGTCCCTTTAAAATAAACCTTGTTTGAAAATAGTGCATCAACCCCTTTAATAATCAAGGTATAAAAATTACAATACTTTAAACAAAATTTTGTTTGCATGCTGCACTTCCTCTCATTGCCCTCAATCGTTGTGCAAAGTTTCAATCCACTCCCATTAGAAGTTTTCAAGTTCTGTTTCAGAAAGTATTGTAAGTATAAAGTTACAAAGGGCAATAACTCTAGTTTGATTAAAAATAGTGTTTTATGGCTAATGGGTTCTGCAATTTCTCTTATTGCTCTCTATCATTGTAACTATGATGAAGTTTAACCAGTCCCATTAGTAGTTTTATAGTTATACTGCAGGCAAGAATTATAAATGTAACATTACGAAGGGTCCAACAACTCTTATTTGAATGAAGATAGAGTTCTGGTTCTTGCCCTCTGCACTTCCCCTTATTTAACCTCCAACATTGTGTGAAGTTTCATTCCAGTCCGATGAGCAGTTTTCAAGCCATGCTTCTAATTTAATAAAATAGTGTTACGGTTATTGCGCTCTGCACTTCCGCTCATTGTGAGAAGTTTCATTTAGTCGGTAGTACTTTTCAAGTTAATTGCTCCAGACAAGAAAAACAGGAAGGACAAATGGAAAGAATGGACGGACAAAGCGTTGACTTTATGCTGCCTTGTCATAAGGCCAATTTGGTCATAGGTTGAGGCCACCTCAGATTTGATAGAGGACAATAAGGCAGGATAACACGGTGCAGTGCAGTAACACAATTAAAACATTATGGAACAGATTGCAAGAAATTGTCAGTTAAAAAATTACTGAGTGGAACCTGATAATAAACAATCCGAAAAATTCTCATGATTTTACATTTTATTAATATATGTATTATAATAAGAAAAAGAACAAAGCAAGAACACTTAGCTGTCAACACTCATCCAGGTCACACAAATAAACAACCGCGGTTATATGAAATACTGTATTTCTCCTATTAAGGTCCCTCCCCAATAAGGACGCCTGAGGGTTTTTATGTCGAAAAAGTCTAACCTGTGTGCATTCTAGTCCAATCATAATAAACATCATGATGTCATTATGACGAGGTAGGTGTCATCATGCAAGGACCCTGCTTGACAGATCAATGCACGAGAAATGCTTCACCACACTAAATAAAGTTAGTTGGTTTCACAGTAAACACAGTCAACTATAACCTGTTTCACGATTGTTTTAAAGTATTCAAATAGTCAGTAGACGCAAATAAACACAGCCTTTTTGGAAATTTACCTTTTAAGCTCACCCTTAATAGGGGAAATATGGTGTATTGAATTAAATTGGGTTTTACAGCACACCAACACATGAAAGGTTATATGGTGCCTAACATGGAGAATGGGCCTAGAACCTTCTTAACTGCAGAACAGCAGTGTTGCTGCAAATTCTATAATAGACACTCCATTTACAATGGAGCCACGTTTGTCATGATAAAGACCTTGAATGAGCATGATAAAAAAATGACAAAATGAATATGAATGGGGGGTCCTACCCCTCTGCATGTGACAGTGTGTTTGTGATATTGCAGTGATTGTATTCTACCCCAGCAACCATATGAGGGGTTAAATACAGAGAAAATGTTTTGTAATGCATGTATAGTATTTATAAAATGTTCACAGACAAACTTTCACAAATATTGTTTCTATCCAAACATCTGTTTACACTCTAGACATCAATGCTTGAAAAATGTGCAATGGATTTCACAACACTCATTCTTTTATAATCAGGGCAGGGCTTCAAAGCCAAACCTAACGTTTCTGTATGTTTAACACTTAACCAAAAAATGCTAAAATCTTTAAAATAGGAAAATATGCAAAAAACATTTTTCTCATTAAAATTGCAATAAATCTGACAAATGTTGCATGACATATCTCATGTTTGTTTACCAGATATTATGTTAAGCAGATGTTTAAGAAGGCAAAAAAAAAAAATCTTTGTATAGTATTTCATATAATTATTGTGCAAATATGGTTAATCATGTGGGGTAGTGGATAAAGTAGTATAAAAACTGATGTCAAACTAACTTTCTATTCACCCAAACATACAGTCTAATCCTTATTTACTACAGGTGCTCACACAACCCAATACAAGCACATAGCATTATAAGCTTTATAAAACTGCTTTTTTCCAATCTTCGAATCTATGCAAACAAGTATAGGCCCAAATCATGGATAAGCTAATAACCTTCTGAATATATCTTATATATATTAACATGTTAAAGGGACGCTCTGCATTCAGTGGAATGGGAGTTTATTGCACATTTTAGACAGACTCTTTTTACAAGCTAATTCACTTCTTGTACATAAACCTAAAACTATCAAAACTATCAACAATTTTTGGAGATTTTTCGTTAAACTAGAAGCTTCACAGACAATTTTTCGTGAACATGAGCACAATCATTTCGAAGTTTGTTTCAGGAAAAAACACCAAAATTGCTAAAATATGTATTTAATATTTTTGCTTTATCGGTCAATTCAGTAAGGTCAAAACGTTCAACCATTTGCAGATTTCTGTGCTGATATTTGGCTGTTTCCCTTTTCAGCAATACTTAAGTTTTAGTGTATCGGTACTTTTCATTACAGCATAGCTTGCAGTTTTGGTAGTGCAATAAACCCGTGACATAAAAATCATAATACACTTGTGTAATAAATATGCAAATAAAGACCGAATCATCCCTCGGTTTCAAATTTCAGTTCAGCTTGGTTAATTTCTGCAACCGTTAAAAATACCTGATTAACCCTTAACCCGCTAAGCATGACTATAACAGCCTTTGTGTCAGGGTCAGGGTTTACAATGTCTGCTGATCAGTCTTTTCCCCCAAAAACACCGCCTTGTCACAATTCAAAGAAAGAACAACAGCCCCTGCGAAATTTTCTAGAACTGTGCATGAACAATTCTTGAACTGTTCTGGATAGATTGTTCAAGAACTGTACCTAATCTGTTCTGTTACAGTTCTAGAGCAGTACGTGAACGTTAAATGAGACAAATTTTCTAGAACTTATGTTCAAGAACAGTTCTAGAACTTATGTTCAAGAAAAGTTCTAGAACTACCTGTACTGGAACTGTTCTAGAACTGTTACAGAACGATCTGTACTGGAACTGTTCTAGAACAGTTCTAGAACTATCTGTACCGGAACTGTTATTAGAACTGTTCTTGAACATAACCTAGAATTTTTAACGTTTATGCACAGTTCTAGAACTGCTCAAGAACAGATGAAGCACAGTTCTAGAACTAACTGTACTGGAACTGTTCTAGAACTGTTCCAGAATGATTTGTACTGGAACTGTTCTTGAACATAGTTCTAGAACTGTTCTTGAACAAAAGTTTTGTCTCATTTAACGTTTATGCACCGTTCTAGTACTGCTCAAGAACAGATGAAGCACAGTTCAAGAACCGTTCTTGAACAATCTCTCCAGAACAGTTCCTGCACAGTTCCAGAACTCCCTTGGCCACTAATTTAACCTACATAACAGTTAAAGAACAATTCATTAATTGAACCTTCAGAATGCCTGGTCATACTTGTTGAAATGTTACATATGATACTGAAATGAAATAATATCTGCTGTGCTGAATAACATTTTTCTGTCAGCAACAAAAAAGGAAAGTCAATCCGTGAAAACACATGACAATAGGGGTTTCATTTTAAAATACTGTTTCTAAAGACTACATTTAGAAATTTCATCTTTCAAATACAACTATTAAATATAGAAGATGTTTTGACACAATAAGTAATTTAAGTATTATCACAAAACACTTACATTTAATCATTAAATAATGCAAGCACAATCTTCAGTTGGACTGCCATTTTACCGCCAAAAATTCAAAAGAATGGCGTTTGCATTTTATTTGCAATTTTGTCAGAATCACACTCAGGTGTCATATATTCTTTACCTACTTTCTTTGCAAATATAAATGAAGACATGGGCTTTTAAACTCCAGATAATGTTATTATATTAAACTGTTCATGCAATAATGATCATATATTTGTTTGTTAATAGTAGTATATATTTGTTTAATTAATGAAGATGAACACCTGCGAAACTCTGTTCTTATACTCAAGAACAGTTCATGAACATTTCTAGAACATTAAGAACAGTTCCTGAACTGTTCTTGATTCATTGTTCTAGAACAGGTTCTTAATATGTTCTTGAACATTGAACATTTTCAAGAACTATTGAAGAGCATTTCAAGAACTGTAATTTTTCTTATAATCTATACTGTGTTGATGAGCTGTTAAACAACATTCATAAACATTCAGTTTGTTATGGAAAAACCTGTTCTCGAAATAGTGTAATAAAATTATGTTGTTTTGTGGAAATACTCAAAAGATTTGAAACTTTTGAACTTTAATTTAATCAACACAAAACTTAAGTGCTACAAAATAAATGTCTTTTTATACCAAGTTTATGGATAATCGTTTTCATGTCCCAGCAAAAGCCATCTATGTATACTTGGGGTGTGTTCAAGCTACTTAAAACAAAGAAATTTCATATTTCAATATAATACCTGTGCCTGTCAGCATTACAAAAACAAGAAGTCAATGACCTTGAAGCTCTACTGATTGATTTTGATTTCAGGAAGTAGTCGCTACAGACTTGTTTTTGAAAAATTATTTTTAGCCGACCTGAAATTTTGCCAGGATCAATTAGACATCAACAGCAACATTCCTGTGAAGTTTCATGACAATCCGAGGAATAGTCGCTACAAGTTTTCATTATATAACTCTATGTAAACAAAGATGGCCACTGGCAGCCATGTATAACGTCGAATCAAAATAATGTTTGACTCTGATAACCATCATGTCATGCTGATCATTTTACAAAAAGTCTCATATCAGTATCACTTAGTTTTCAAGACGTAGTCGCTACAAACTTCTTTTTTAAAAATCTATTTTTAGCTGTGGTGGCCATCTTGAATTTCTGGCTGATCTGAAATTTTGCTAGGATCAATAAGACATTAAGAGCAACATTCCTGTAAAGTTTCATGAAAATCCACCAAGTAGTTTCAAAGGAGTAGTCGCTACAAGTTTTTACTATATAACTCTATGTAAACAAAGATGGCCGCTGGCAGCCATGTTTAACGTTGAATCCAAACAATTTTTGACAAGGACCAACATCATGTCATGCTGATCATTTTAGAAAAAGTCCCATATCAATATCACTTATAGTTTTCAAGAAGTAGTCGCTACAAACTTGTATTTTGAAAATTTATTTTTAGCCGTGGCGGCCATCTTGAATTTCCGGCCGACCTGAAATTTTGCTAGGATCAATTAGACATCAAGAGCAACATTCCTGTGAAGTTTCATGAAAATCCCTTAAGTAGTTTCAGAGGAGTAGTCGCTACAAGTTTTCATTATATAACACTATGTAAACAAAGATGGCCGCTGGCAGCCATGTTTAACGTCGAATCAAAACGATTTTCGACAAGGACCAACATCATGTCATGCTGATCATTTTAGAAAAAGTCCCATATCAATATCACTTATAGTTTTCAAGAAGTAGTCGCTACAAACTTGTTTTTTAAAAACCTATTTTTAGATTTGGCGGCCATCTTGGATTTCACATCAACATGAATTTTTGCTAGGATCAACTAGACTTCATGGGCAACATTTCTGATCAGTCGAGCTAATAATGCCTTTTTCAAACGCTGTATCAGTAAGTAGTGCGACTAATAATGGAAGATCACAATAGTTTATTCGGTGGTTAATATTGTGACTTGCTTACTAATTTAATGTATATTTACATTTGCACAGATGTTATCGATTTGTAGCGACATTCCTATTAAGATAACACATTTGTAGATATTTTAAGCACATCTTAATTACATTTCCTAGGAATTTAGTTCACATTTTAAAGAACATTGAAAGAACTTTAAATAGAGAAGATATTCTAAAACTGTTCTTAAACAATTTCAAGAACAAATAAAGAACAGTTTAGGAACATCAAGGGTTTAAACTGTTCTTAATTAGTGCTTAACGCTTAACGTTTAAGAACACTTAGAGTTAAGAACTAATTAAGAACGGTTTAAGAACTCTTGAAGTTCCTGAACGGTTCTTCATTTGTTCTTCAAATTGTTCAAGAACAAATTAAGAACAGTTCAGGAACTCCTGAAGTTCCTAAACTGTTCTTGATTTGCTCTTGAAATTGTTCAAGAACATTTTTAGAACATTTTCTAAACTTGTTCAAGAACCTTTCAAGAATATCTTAAGAAAAAATAAAGTTCTTGAAATGTTCTTCAATAGTTCTTGAAAGTGTTCAAGAACATATTAAGAACATATGTTCTAGAACAATGAATCAAGAACAGTTCAGGAACTGTTCTTAATGTTCTAGAACTGTTCATGAACTGTTCTTGAGTATAAGAACAGAGTTTCGCAGGGGATTAGTCCATTATATATCAGGGTTAAGGAAACCCATGAAGCAGTTCTGACAGCTCGGTGTGGTACGGGGAAGACCGAAGCAACTTACGCTGTCGTCATATAAATTGAATCGAATTGAACTGGGGTTTTAAGGCGCACCAACACATGACAGGTTATATGGCGCCTAACAGGAATGAACATGCCAGGCTCATCCTCCATATAAAGGCAACTACATGTGCACATGTATGTTATTTGGCATTTTTACAATAATTATTAATAATTATATGAATAGGTCCCACTGTCAGAGTACTGGTCAACTCCCCCATGTTCCTACCCCTTAGAGAAGTATATATACTGAGGGAAAAAAGTTAGCAAGTTTTTGTTGCAACCTGGAAATAATACATTTTTGGTTGTAAAATCAAGAAACTACTGCCATAGACACAATATTTTATTATGCACACATCAATAACAGTCGAACATGTTAATGACGTAACGAATAAATGAACATAGGGGTCCAGCCCGTAAAGTCCCAAAATGTCAGTATGTCTTGTATACAGTATTATTTCATCTAAAAAACTTGATGAACTTTTTTCCCTCAGGCCATCAATAAAAAATTGTTTGTTTGCTGTGCTCCTACCCAGAATTTTGAGGGTGGGTAGGTAGGTAGGGATTTTTTTTTTTATTATTATTTTTTTAAATCTACATTTTTTTTATTATTTTTTTTTTTTTGAATCTACATTTTTCGGCCCGAGGTCATTAAACTTTTTTGAGTCGCGGCCGAATCGGGTGAGTCGGTCAGAGCACAGCAAACAAACATATTTTTATTGATGGCCTCAGTATATAACAAGCTCCGTTTACTTTGAATGTAACAGGAAACGTCAATATTCTCTCAAATTGACATGTAGTAAAGTCATATTGGGTGTGTAATGTATACTCGTTTGTGATTGGTGCAATTTTCTGTTCATGTCAAAAAAAAAATGTCACGTGATGTAAACAATGTTGATTTCATTTTGAAAATTCCCACATGTAACAACAATATGTTTGTTTGAAATACAATATTTTTGATGAAATTTTAATGTTTATTCTAATTATTCATTTATATATTAAAACGCGTATGCAATAAAAAGGTTATTAGATTTGTATTGGGATATTACTTGTTCTTCTGCGTATACGGTAGTCCTAAAGTCGCGCAATATTGTTACGCGGAAGAACTCGTACATATATCCCAATACAAAACTAATAACCTATATTAAAGTATGAATAACCCAGAGAAGAGAACACCTCAGACTTCATATATACTAAATAGCAAAGGAGTATATAGGTGGATATCCAAATATAAAATTTGTTCTCCTTCTACATAATTTACATCACACTATCTAAAGCTGCACAGTTTGTTCACTGCATAGTAATGAACATAATAATACAATGTGTGTACAACATTTCTGGCAGATATAGGCCATAACAAGTGTCATTACATGCTTAGCATGTATCTAACTACTTAGTTAAATCAAGGTTTAGTGTTTGCCCTACTTTTTCCACCAATCAGACGGTGAGGAATTTTAAAAAAAATGGCGAACTTACTCTTGTAAATTTCTAACGATCACCAGTTTTAACCATTTAATCATTAAGTAATCACTTACTAAATGGCACGTGCTTGTTTGGACACAAAGAGGCGGATTTAGTAGAAGCGCGGGGGAAAAGTAGGACAAACACTAAGTCAGTTAGAGGCTAAGAAGTGAAATTTTAACAATTAAGAAACCCCGGTCAGTTGCTGCGCTCCTTCCCTTAGGGTATCTTAATTGTTAAAATTTCACTTCATAGCCTCTAACTAATACTTAGATTCCCCAGGAAATGTGTTATTAATAAACAACGGTGGACAGAAGTCTTTGTTTAACAAGGAAAAAATCACATTAAACTGTTTGTTTGGTGTTAAACGTCATTTTTCAGCACATTTTTAGCTATGTATGACTATTGATTTTTTGTGGTTGTGGCATTCCATCCACTAATTCCTGGGTGGAACCAGTACTGTATACCTCCCACCATCCGTAAGAATAGACACTTTCTCACTTACAAGTTGAGCTCCCAGTGGGATTCGAACCTGCAGTGGTTTGAAGCGAGATATGTTTACAACACAACATCGTTAACTCCTCCACCACAGCTGCGCACATTAAAGTAGGTCTGAACTTGGGCATAAAAGTGGGCATAAAAGTTTTACTAATAACTGTTGATCATATGTTTTCATAGTTTCATATCACAATTTAAGTGAATTGTATTTTAATGAGTACAAAACTATGCTTATAATACACGCAAAATAAATATTACTTTAAAAATACACTTATAAAAGCGTTATTTGTTTTTTTGGCCAAATAAAATTGATAGATTGTAAATGGAAATCTAAACATTAATTTACCTGAAGTAATAGATAAAACAAGTCATTCTGAACATAAGGTAACAAACACAAGAAAATTAATGTGAAATGTTTATTGACAAATGGCATGCTTTTCTAATATACACAATATACAAAAGTATATTCAACAAAAAGCTGTTACTAACTTTATTTTTGGAATTTACACGTACATACTTATTTACAAAACTCCAGAGTACCCAGTTGTATAATTGTTGTAATTTATTTGTAAGAAAACACAAATGGCATGCTTTTCTAATATACACAATATACAAAAGTATATTCAACAAAAAGTTGTTTCTTTTTGGAATTTACACTACATATACTTATTTACAAAACTCCAGAGTACCCAGTTGTATAATTGTTGCAATTTATTTGTAAGAAAACACATCAACCTGAAAGCTTTAAAATTTGATCATGCGATCAGAGCAGACAAATTAAATCTTGTTATTTGCGGTTTCACCATATTTCAATCAAACATACTTTAAGTGACAAAATAATGGGAACACAGTTCAATTGCAGTTTTGAATACTGTTGACATATTCTTAGGTGGCTACTTTAGGAATTTTGAATAGTAAATTAACCCGCTACATTATATATAATGGACTGTTCTTTCTTTGAATTAAGACCATCCCATTTATATGATAAAAGGGGTAAGTGTTTTGGGGAAAATGACTGATCAGCAGCTGACATTGTAAACCATGATCAGCCTGCGAGTTACTCGCAGGCTGATCTGAGTTTACAATGGATGCAAAGGCTGTTATAGTCGTGCTTATAGCGGGTTAAGGGTTAAATAAGTCAACAGGATTAAACTGAACTAAAATTCCAAGTTTCACACAACAAATCAGATTTTAAACTCCTGCATTTTGTGTACAATATAATGCATGCCAGATAATATGTATGATCAGCCAGGAGTAACACTAGCATTAACAACAGTCCATTAAATCATTTTATATTTATTTTAGATTTAGAATTCTGTGATTTTTGAAAACTCATTATTCAATGAGAGATACAAACAGATTAAATATGTTTCTTACAGCAATTTAAAGACTCAATCAGTTCTTAGATTGAGTGCACCATATAGTATAAAGTGATGTCGTAATACCTGGAAATGATGTTATGATAGAATTGAATTGAATTGAATTGGGGTTTTAAGGCACACCAACACATGAAAAGGTTATATGGTGCCTAAAAGGCATGAACATGCCAGGCTCATCTTCCATGTACATCGAGATAAAATATGGAAAATGGGCCTAGAACCTTCTCACCCTGAACTGCAGAGTTGCTGCAAATCCTATCGTAGAAACTCCATTTACGCTGGAGCCACGTTATTGTTTTTCTGCCACTGCTCTTTTGATGCGAGCGAGATAGCACCTGAAACAATGCAGGGATCATGATGAAGACCTTTAATGAACATGAACAAAAAATGATAAAATGAACATGAATTTGGGGGGATTCTACCCCTCTGCCTATCCTTCCAAAGGGATCTGCAGTGGCCCTAATCTTTGCCCCGTGACCAAACGGGGCCCCCGAGAACCACACGGGGCGTCATGATAGAAACAACTACATTGAAATATGAATGAAATATTCCAGTTGGTTTAAAAATAGGTTGTGATAAAAACTGAACCAATGAAAACTGTTAATTTAACAAGGTCGAGACTCAATCCATTCTCAGAACTGATCGAGTTTGTACTGTATATTGAGAAATGAGATTCTTGAAATCAAGAATCAGAAAATTCTAAATATAAAATGATTTAATAGACCATTTAAAATGAATTCAGAACAAGTGTTTCAAAGTAAAATACCTAGATTTCTAAAAGCAAATACAATATTTACTGTAAACTCATGTATGAACATTAATATCATAATATAATCTCCATAGAAACCACACAGCATGTTTACATACTTCTTATGCCATTATCAGTATCAGACTCGAACAACCTGTTCACAGTTTTGACAGATTATTTAACTGCTTGCTACGATTATAGGGAAATCCTTCATGAGATGGTAGGCATGTGTGTTTCTTATTACAAACGAGTAGTTGTGAATGAGTGAGTTTGAACTGGGGTTTTACGGCGCACCAACACAATAGTTTATATGGCGCCAAGAGGAATGAACATTCCCGGCCCACTCTCCATTTACATCTAGAAAAAAATATGCAGAATGGACCTAGAACCTTTTCACCTGCAAAGTTGCTGCATATTCTTTTGTAAACACTCCATTTTCCCCAGGAGCCACGATCATTGATTTCTGCCACCCTTCAAGAAGCACCTGAACCATAACAGGGATCATGATGAAATCCTTGAATTGAATTGAATTGGGGTGTTAAGGCGCACCAACACATGAAAAGTTTATATGGCGCCTAACAGGCATGAACATGCCCTGCTCATCTTCCATGTACATAGAGATAAAATATGGAAAATGGGCCTAGAACCTTCTCACCCTGAACTGCAGAGTTGCTGCAAATTCTATCATAGAAACTCCATTTACGCTGGAGCCACGTTATTGTTTTTCTGCCACTGCTCTTTTGATGCGAGTGAGATAGCACCTGAAACAATGCAGGGATCATGATGAAGACCTTTAATGAACATGAACAAAAAATGATAAAATGAACATGAATTTGGTGGGATTCTACCCCTCTGTCTACCCCTCCAAAGGGATCTGCAGTGGCCCTATTCTTTGCCCCGTGACCAAACGGGGGCCCCCGGGAACCACACGGGGCTGAAGACCTTGAATGAACTGAACTGAACTGGGGTTTTAAGGCGCACCAACACATGAAAAGTTTGAATGAACAGGACAAAAATGACAAAATGAAATATGAATTCAAGGAGATTTTACCCCTCTGCCTGGATAAGAAGTGGTCCAATTCTTTCCTGAGAACCACACGAAAGAGTTAAAAAACAAAACACACCTTCCACTGAGTGAAGGATTCCTTTACTGATTACATATTAAACAGCAATTTGTGTATGATTTGAACCGAAATATTTCACTTGTTGAATGCTCTTGGCAAAAGATGCTGGCTTCCTCAACACATTATAAAAATCATGTCTCAACTTCAGTTACTTTTGTATGCCGAGTTAGTTTGTAAGATAAGTGATTATGAATATTCTTTCACTGAGAAATGCTGATCTTTCACCCTCAGAAATGTAATAAAGTGTGCCTCACAAACTGTAACAATCATGATAGTTTATGCCTAGTTAATAGTCAAGTGTTTAACGGAAAAGAAACCAGACAATTATTACAGACTTTCTTGTATTAATAATTGTCTGGACATTTTTTTCAGAATACAGAAAGACTTCCACCAGCATTAAATGTTTCAATTGTTTACGCAAAAGATTGAAATATATGCATATCCTTGAATGCTTGTTCAATGACCCCTGAAAATGAGCTGAAAGCCTATATGTACGAAAATAAGGTCAAGTCTGATCTATGAAAATAAGGTCAAGGGCATACACAACATATGCTGTAACACAAAGGTACAACAATAATACAACGCCAATTTATATTTATATATATATATAAAAGGTACAGCCCTTTTTTGGCTATTAAGATCTTATGTAGAAACAGAACTAATTGCAAAGTCATAAAAAAATAATATTGACTTAACCACATAATTTTCACATAAATGTTCTTCAAACCCCAAAATATAGAGTCCTGCAAGTTGCAGGTAGACAAAAACTGATCATTCTGCAAGTTTCTTCATGTGAAAAAACAAACACATTAGTGCTTCACTCTGCAACATTTGTCATTTTACAGGATGGACTTTATAGTCATACAACTGAATTGAATTGAATTGGGGTTTTAAGGTGCACCAACACATGAAAGTTTATATGGCGCCTAACAGGAATGAACATGCCAGGCTCATCCTCCATGAACATCAAGATAAAATATGGAGAACAAATTTGGCACAAAAAAAACTTAACTGAAAAACAATAGCACTTTTTTTCTACTTTTGCAAATCAACATATTCAACGATCTAGCAAATTAGAACATTTTTATTATTATTAAACTATGATTCAAATTTGAGCACTTTCAAGGTATGTATACTTCATGCCACTAAAAGTGCAATTTTTTTTATTTTGTGTTTATTTTTAATTAAAATGTCTCCAAGACCGATTGCATGATCCCGATTTTACTTCTTTCAATACATGAATATGATCGGTCACCAGATTTATAGGGAATGTGTATAATTTCTAACATAACACTACAATCGATCTTGAAAATAAAAGAAATTGCACTTGTAATGGCATTAAGTATATCTTCGAGGTATGTAAAATGGATAGATATATAAAACCAACTCTGTTGCCAGGAAAACACAGATTTGAAACTAAAAAGCACTTTTTTCTACAGCTAAAAGGGTTAACATTCAAGCTTCTTCTGCAAAGTATCAATAGATGCAGTTAAATTTGTGTAAATATATTTAATCTGGAAATTGATACTGACAGTACAGAATCTGTACAGTACAAACTTGCTTATTTGTTAACATCTTAATTTTTATTGTTTATTTTTACCTA
>JAWPHD010023725.1:0-21331 GCA_037043455.1 Cyrtodaria siliqua
ATGGCTTGTACATGCAACTTCTGGGCTCACTTGAGAGCGATTAACGTTGTGTCTTGATACAAGTTTGCTGCAATACTTATAACAATAGTAATATTAACATCATAACAACAAGCCAGATAATATTGTACATATTCTATATACGTATTACTATTATGAATAATAATCATATGTACTATCAGATCGCGTAAAAATCTAAGTTATCTCTTTTTCTCCTATTTTCCCGTACACGTATTACGTCCCTTGGCAATGAAATGTCAACAAGTATCATTCTGCGTGCCATAGAGTGCCCGTTTCATTTCTGACTTGTGCATATCTGTTGAAAGTACGTATACATATGAAAAACTTACGGTGGAACGCATTGTTGGCTTGTCATGGCTTGTACATGCAACTTCTGGGCTCACTTGAGAAGCGATTAACGTTGTGTCTTGATACAGGTTTGCTGCAATAATTATAACAATAGTCATATTAACAATCATAACAACAAGCCAGATAATATTGTACATATTCTTTACTTATTACTATTATGAATAATAATCATATGTACTATCAGATCGCGTAAAAATCTAAGTTATCTCTGTTTGTCCTATTTTCCCGTACACGTATTACGTCCCTTGGCAATGAAATGTCAACAAGTATCATTCTGCGTGCCATAGAGTGCACGTTTCATTTCTGATGTGTTCATATCTGTTGAGAGTGCGTATACATATGAAAAACTTACGGTGGAACGCATTGTTGGCTTGTCATGGCTTGTACATGCAACTTCTGGGCTCACTTGAGAAGCGATTAACGTTGTGTCTTGATACAAGTTTGCTGCAATACTTATAACAATAGTAATATTAACAATCATAACAACAAGCCAGATAATATTGTACATATTCTATACGTATTACTATTATGAATAATAATCATATGTACTATCAGATCGCGTAAAAATCTAAGTTATCTCTTTTTCTCCTATTTTCCCGTACACGTATTACGTCCCTTGGCAATGAAATGTCAACAAGTATCATTCTGCGTGCCATAGAGTGCCCGTTTCATTTCTGACTTGTGCATATCTGTTGAAAGTACGTATACATATGAAAAACTTACGGTGGAACGCATTGTTGGCTTGTCATGGCTTGTACATGCAACTTCTGGGCTCACTTGAGAAGCGATTAACGTTGTGTCTTGATACAGGTTTGCTGCAATAATTATAACAATAGTCATATTAACAATCATAACAACAAGCCAGATAATATTGTACATATTCTTTACGTATTACTATTATGAATAATAATCATATGTACTATCAGATCGCGTAAACATCTAAGTTATCTCTGTTTGTCCTATTTTCCCGTACACGTATTACGTCCCTTGGCAATGAAATGTCAACAAGTATCATTCTGCGTGCCATAGAGTGCACGTTTCATTTCTGATGTGTTCATATCTGTTGAAAGTGCGTATACATATGAAAAACTTACGGTGGAACGCATTGTTGGCTTGTCATGGCTTGTACATGCAACTTCTGGGCTCACTTGAGAAGCGATTAACGTTGTGTCTTGATACAAGTTTGCTGCAATACTTATAACAATAGTCATATTAACAATCATAACAACAAGCCAGATACTATTGTACATATTCTATACGTATTACTATTATGAATAATAATCATATGTACTATCAGATCGCGTAAAAATCTAAGTTATCTCTTTTTCTCCTATTTTCCCGTACACGTATTACGTCCCTTGGCAATGAAATGTCAACAAGTATCATTCTGCGTGCCATAGAGTGCCCGTTTCATTTTTGACTTGTGCATATCTGTTGAAAGTACGTATACATATGAAAAACTTACGGTGGAACGCATTGTTGGCTTGTCATGGCTTGTACATGCAACTTCTGGGCTCACTTGAGAAGCGATTAACGTTGTGTCTTGATACAGGTTTGCTGCAATAATTATAACAATAGTCATATTAACAATCATAACAACAAGCCAGATAATATTGTACATATTCTTTACGTATTACTATTATGAATAATAATCATATGTACTATCAGATCGCGTAAAAATCTAAGTTATCTCTGTTTGTCCTATTTTCCCGTACGCGTATTACGTCCCTTGGCAATGAAATGTCAACAAGTATCATTCTGCGTGCCATAGAGTGCCCGTTTCATTTCTGACTTGTGCATATCTGTTGAAAGTACGTATACATATGAAAAACTTACGGTGGAACGCATTGTTGGCTTATCATGGCTTGTACATGCAACTTCTGGGCTCACTTGAGAAGCGATTAACGTTGTGTCTTGATACAGGTTTGCTGCAATAATTATAACAATAGTCATATTAACAATCATAACAACAAGCCAGATAATATTGTAAATATTCTATACGTATTACTATTATGAATAATAATCATATGTACTATCAGATCGCGTAAAAATCTAAGTTATCTCTTTTTCTCCTATTTTCCCGTACACGTATTACGTCCCTTGGCAATGAAATGTCAACAAGTATCATTCTGCGTGCCATAGAGTGCACGTTTCATTTCTGATGTGTGCATATCTGTTGAAAGTGCGTATACATATGAAAAACTTACGGTGGAACGCATTGTTGGCTTGTCATGGCTTGTACATGCAACTTCTGGGCTCACTTGAGAAGCGATTAACGTTGTGTCTTGATACAAGTTTGCTGCAATACTTATAACAATAGTCATATTAACAATCATAACAACAAGCCAGATAATATTGTACATATTCTATACGTATTACTATTATGAATAATAATCATATGTACTATCAGATCGCGTAAAAATCTAAGTTATCTCTTTTTCTCCTATTTTCCCGTACACGTATTACGTCCCTTGGCAATGAAATGTCAACAAGTATCATTCTGCGTGCCATAGAGTGCCCGTTTCATTTCTGACTTGTGCATATCTGTTGAAAGTACGTATACATATGAAAAACTTACGGCGGAACTCATTGTTGGCTTGTCATGGCTTGTACATGCAACTTCTGGGCTCACTTGAGAAGCGATTAACGTTGTGTCTTGATACAAGTTTGCTGCAATAATTATAACAATAGTCATATTAACAATCATAACAACAAGCCAGATAATATTGTACATATTCTTTACGTATTACTATTATGAATAATAATCATATGTACTATCAGATCGCGTAAAAATCTAAGTTATCTCTGTTTGTCCTATTTTCCCGTACACGTATTACGTCCCTTGGCAATGAAATGTCAACAAGTATCATTCTGCGTGCCATAGAGTGCACGTTTCATTTCTGATGTGTTCATATCTGTTGAGAGTGCGTATACATATGAAAAACTTACGGTGGAACGCATTGTTGGCTTGTCATGGCTTGTACATGCAACTTCTGGGCTCACTTGAGAAGCGATTAACGTTGTGTCTTGATACAAGTTTGCTGCAATACTTATAACAATAGTAATATTAACAATCATAACAACAAGCCAGATAATATTGTACATATTCTATACGTATTACTATTATGAATAATAATCATATGTACTATCAGATCGCGTAAAAATCTAAGTTATCTCTTTTTCTCCTATTTTCCCGTACACGTATTACGTCCCTTGGCAATGAAATGTCAACAAGTATCATTCTGCGTGCCATAGAGTGCCCGTTTCATTTCTGACTTGTGCATATCTGTTGAAAGTACGTATACATATGAAAAACTTACGGTGGAACGCATTGTTGGCTTGTCATGGCTTGTACATGCAACTTCTGGGCTCACTTGAGAAGCGATTAACGTTGTGTCTTGATACAGGTTTGCTGCAATAATTATAACAATAGTCATATTAACAATCATAACAACAAGCCAGATAATATTGTACATATTCTATACGTATTACTATTATGAATAATAATCATATGTACTATCAGATCGCGTAAAAATCTAAGTTATCTCTTTTTCTCCTATTTTCCCGTACACGTATTACGTCCCTTGGCAATGAAATGTCAACAAGTATCATTCTGCGTGCCATAGAGTGCCCGTTTCATTTCTGACTTGTGCATATCTGTTGAAAGTACGTATACATATGAAAAACTTACGGCTGAACTCATTGTTGGCTTGTCATGGCTTGTACATGCAACTTCTGGGCTCACTTGAGAAGCGATTAACGTTGTGTCTTGATACAAGTTTGCTGCAATAATTATAACAATAGTCATATTAACAATCATAACAACAAGCCAGATAATATTGTACATATTCTTTACGTATTACTATTATGAATAATAATCATATGTACTATCAGATCGGGTAAACATCTAAGTTATCTCTGTTTGTCCTATTTTCCCGTACACGTATTACGTCCCTTGGCAATGAAATGTCAACAAGTATCATTCTGCGTGCCATAGAGTGCACGTTTCATTTCTGATGTGTTCATATCTGTTGAAAGTGCGTATACATATGAAAAACTTACGGTGGAACGCATTGTTGGCTTGTCATGGCTTGTACATGCAACTTCTGGGCTCACTTGAGAAGCGATTAACGTTGTGTCTTGATACAAGTTTGCTGCAATACTTATAACAATAGTCATATTAACAATCATAACAACAAGCCAGATAATATTGTACATATTCTATACGTATTACTATTATGAATAATAATCATATGTACTATCAGATCGCGTAAAAATCTAAGTTATCTCTTTTTCTCCTATTTTCCCGTACACGTATTACGTCCCTTGGCAATGAAATGTCAACAAGTATCATTCTGCGTGCCATAGAGTGCCCGTTTCATTTCTGACTTGTGCATATCTGTTGAAAGTACGTATACATATGAAAAACTTACGGTGGAACGCATTGTTGGCTTGTCATGGCTTGTACATGCAACTTCTGGGCTCACTTGAGAAGCGATTAACGTTGTGTCTTGATACAGGTTTGCTGCAATAATTATAACAATAGTCATATTAACAATCATAACAACAAGCCAGATAATATTGTACATATTCTTTACGTATTACTATTATGAATAATAATCATATGTACTATCAGATCGCGTAAAAATCTAAGTTATCTCTGTTTGTCCTATTTTCCCGTACGCGTATTACGTCCCTTGGCAATGAAATGTCAACAAGTATCATTCTGCGTGCCATAGAGTGCCCCTTTCATTTCTGACTTGTGCATATCTGTTCAAAGTACGTATACATATGAAAAACTTACGGTGGAACGCATTGTTGGCTTGTCATGGCTTGTACATGCAACTTCGGGGCTCACTTGAGAAGCGATTAACGTTGTGTCTTGATACAGGTTTGCTGCAATAATTATAACAATAGTCATATTAACAATCATAACAACAAGCCAGATAATATTGTAAATATTCTATACGTATTACTATTATGAATAATAATCATATGTACTATCAGATCGCGTAAAAATCTAAGTTATCTCTGTTTGTCCTATTTTCCCGTACACGTATTACGTCCCTTGGCAATGAAATGTCAACAAGTATCATTCTGCGTGCCATAGAGTGCACGTTTCATTTCTGATGTGTGCATATCTGTTGAAAGTGCGTATACATATGAAAAACTTACGGTGGAACGCATTGTTGGCTTGTCATGGCTTGTACATGCAACTTCTGGGCTCACTTGAGAAGCGATTAACGTTGTGTCTTGATACAAGTTTGCTGCAATACTTATAACAATAGTCATATTAACAATCATAACAACAAGCCAGATAATATTGTACATATTCTATACGTATTACTATTATGAATAATAATCATATGTACTATCAGATCGCGTAAAAATCTAAGTTATCTCTTTTTCTCCTATTTTCCCGTACGCGTATTACGTCCCTTGGCAATGAAATGTCAACAAGTATCATTCTCCGTGCCATAGAGTGCCCGTTTCATTTCTGACTTGTGCATATCTGTTGAAAGTACGTATACATATGAAAAACTTACGGCGGAACTCATTGTTGGCTTGTCATGGCTTGTACATGCAACTTCTGGGCTCACTTGAGAAGCGATTAACGTTGTGTCTTGATACAGGTTTGCTGCAATAATTATAACAATAGTCATATTAACAATCATAACAACAAGCCATATAATATTGTACATATTCTTTACGTATTACTATTATGAATAATAATCATATGTACTATCAGATCGCGTAAAAATCTAAGTTATCTCTGTTTGTCCTATTTTCCCGTACACGTATTACGTCCCTTGGCAATGAAATGTCAACAAGTATCATTCTGCGTGCCATAGAGTGCACGTTTCATTTCGGATGTGTGCATATCTGTTGAAAGTGCGTATACATATGAAAAACTTACGGTGGAACGCATTGTTGGCTTGTCATGGCTTGTACATGCAACTTCTGGGCTCACTTGAGAAGCGATTAACGTTGTGTCTTGATACAGGTTTGCTGCAATAATTATAACAATAGTCATATTAACAATCATAACAACAAGCCAGATAATATTGTACATATTCTTTACATATTACTATTATGAATAATAATCATATGTACTATCAGACCGCGTAAAAATCTAAGTTATCTCTGTTTGTCCTATTTTCCCGTACACGTATTACGTCCCTTGGCAATGAAATGTCAACAAGTATCATTCTGCGTGCCATAGAGTGCACGTTTCATTTCTGACTTGTGCATATCTGTTGAAAGTGCGTATACATACGAAAAACTTACGGTGGAACGCATTGTTGGCTTGTCATGGCTTGTACATGCAACTGCTGGGCTCACTTGAGAAGCGATTAACGTTGTGTCTTGATACAAGTTTGCTGCAATACTTATAACAATAGTCATATTAACAATCATAACAACAAGCCAGATAATATTGTACATATTCTTTACGTATTACTATTATGAATAATAATCATATGTACTATCAGATCGCGTAAAAATCTAAGTTATCTCTGTTTGTCCTATTTTCCCGTACACGTATTACGTCCCTTGGCAATGAAATGTCAACAAGTATCATTCTGCGTGCCATAGAGTGCACGTTTCATTTCTGATGTGTGCATATCTGTTGAAAGTGCGTATACATATGAAAAACTTACGGTGGAACGCATTGTTGGCTTGTCATGGCTTGTACATGCAACTTCTGGGCTCACTTGAGAAGCGATTAACGTTGTGTCTTGATACAAGTTTGCTGCAATAATTATAACAATAGTCATATTAACAATCATAACAACAAGCCAGATAATATTGTACATATTCTTTACGTATTACTATTATGAATAATAATCATCATATGTACTATCAGATCGCGTAAAAATCTAAGTTATCTCTGTTTGTCCTATTTTCCCGTACACGTATTACGTCCCTTGGCAATGAAATGTCAACAAGTATCATTCTGCGTGCCATAGAGTGCACGTTTCATTTCTGATGTGTGCATATCTGTTGAAAGTGCGTATACATATGAAAAACTTACGGTGGAACGCATTGTTGGCTTGTCATGGCTTGTACATGCAACTGCTGGGCTCACTTGAGAAGCGATTAACGTTGTGTCTTGATACAAGTTTGCTGCAATACTTATAACAATAGTCATATTAACAATCATAACAACAAGCCAGATAATATTGTACATATTCTATACGTATTACTATTATGAATAATAATCATATGTACTATCAGATCGCGTAAAAATCTAAGTTATCTCCTTTTTTCCTATTTTTCCGTACACTTATTACGTCCCTTGGCAATGAAATGTCAACAAGTATTATTCTGCGTGCCATAGAGTGCCCGTTTCATTTCTGACTTGTGCATATCTGTTGAAAGTACGTATACATATGAAAAACTTACGGCGGAACTCATTGTTGGCTTGTCATGGCTTGTACATGCAACTTCTGGGCTCACTTGAGAAGCGATTAACGTTGTGTCTTGATACAGGTTTGCTGCAATAATTATAACAATAGTCATATTAACAATCATAACAACAAGCCAGATAATATTGTACATATTCTTTACGTATTACTATTATGAATAATAATCATATGTACTATCAGATCGCGTAAAAATCTAAGTTATCTCTGTTTGTCCTATTTTCCCGTACACGTATTACGTCCCTTGGCAATGAAATGTCAACAAGTATCATTCTGCGTGCCATAGAGTGCACGTTTCATTTCTGATGTGTGCATATCTGTTGAAAGTGCGTATACATATGAAAAACTTACGGTGGAACGCATTGTTGGCTTGTCATGGCTTGTACATGCAACTTCTGGGCTCACTTGAGAAGCGATTAACGTTGTGTCTTGATACAAGTTTGCTGCAATAATTATAACAATAGTCATATTAACAATCATAACAACAAGCCAGATAATATTGTACATATTCTTTACGTATTACTATTATGAATAATAATCATCATATGTACTATCAGATCGCGTAAAAATCTAAGTTATCTCTGTTTGTCCTATTTTCCCGTACACGTATTACGTCCCTTGGCAATGAAATGTCAACAAGTATCATTCTGCGTGCCATAGAGTGCCCGTTTCATATCTGACTTGTGCATATCTGTTGAAAGTACGTATACATATGAAAAACTTACGGTGGAACGCATTGTTGGCTTGTCATGGCTTGTACATGCAACTTCTGGGCTCACTTGAGAAGCGATTAACGTTGTGTCTTGATACAGGTTTGCTGCAATAATTATAACAATAGTCATATTAACAATCATAACAACAAGCCAGATAATATTGTACATATTCTTTACGTATTACTATTATGAATAATAATCATATGTACTATCAGATCGCGTAAAAATCTAAGTTATCTCTTTTTCTCCTATTTTCCCGTACACGTATTACGTCCCTTGGCAATGAAATGTCAACAAGTATCATTCTGCGTGCCATAGAGTGCCCGTTTCATTTCTGACTTGTGCATATCTGTTGAAAGTACGTATACATATGATAAACTTACGGTGGAACGCAATGTTGGCTTGTCATGCCTTGTACATGCAACTTCTGGACTCACTTGAGAAGCGATTAACGTTGTGTCTTGATACAGGTTTCCTGCAATAATTATAACAATAGTCATATTAACAATCATAACAACAAGCCAGATAATATTGTACATATTCTTTACGTATTACTATTATGAATAATAATCATATGTACTATCAGATCGCGTAAAAATCTAAGTTATCTCTGTTTGTCCTATTTTCCCGTACACGTATTACGTCCCTTGGCAATGAAATGTCAACAAGTATCATTCTGCGTGCCATAGAGTGCACGTTTCATTTCTGATGTGTGCATATCTGTTGAAAGTGCGTATACATATGAAAAACTTACGGTGGAACGCATTGTTGGCTTGTCATGGCTTGTACATGCAACTTCTGGGCTCACTTGAGAAGCGATTAACGTTGTGTCTTGATACAAGTTTGCTGCAATACTTATAACAATAGTCATATTAACAATCATAACAACAAGCCAGATAATATTGTACATATTCTATACGTATTACTATTATGAATAATAATCATATGTACTATCAGATCGCGTAAAAATCTAAGTTATCTCTTTTTCTCCTATTTTCCAGTACACGTATTACGTCCCTTGGCAATGAAATGTCAACAAGTATCATTCTGCGTGCCATAGAGTGCCCGTTTCATTTCTGACTTGTGCATATCTGTTGAAAGTACGTATACATATGAAAAACTTACGGCGGAACTCATTGTTGGCTTGTCATGGCTTGTACATGCAACTTCTGGGCTCACTTGAGAAGCGATTAACGTTGTGTCTTGATACAAGTTTGCTGCAATAATTATAACAATAGTCATATTAACAATCATAACAACAAGCCAGATAATATTGTACATATTCTTTACGTATTACTATTATGAATAATAATCATATGTACTATCAGATCGCGTAAAAATCTAAGTTATCTCTGTTTGTCCTATTTTCCCGTACACGTATTACGTCCCTTTGCAATGAAATGTCAACAAGTATCATTCTGCGTGCCATAGAGTGCCCGTTTCATTTCTGACTTGTGCATATCTGTTGAAAGTACGTATACATATGAAAAACTTACGGCGGAACTCATTGTTGGCTTGTCATGGCTTGTACATGCAACTTCTGGGCTCACTTGAGAAGCGATTAACGTTGTGTCTTGATACAAGTTTGCTGCAATAATTATAACAATAGTCATATTAACAATCATAACAACAAGCCAGATAATATTGTACATATTCTTTACGTATTACTATTATGAATAATAATCATATGTACTATCAGATCGCGTAAACATCTAAGTTATCTCTGTTTGTCCTATTTTCCCGTACACGTATTACGTCCCTTGGCAATGAAATGTCAACAAGTATCATTCTGCGTGCCATAGAGTGCACGTTTCATTTCTGATGTGTGCATATCTGTTGAAAGTGCGTATACATATGAAAAACTTACGGTGGAACGCATTGTTGGCTTGTCATGGCTTGTACATGCAACTTCTGGGCTCACTTGAGAAGCGATTAACGTTGTGTCTTGATACAAGTTTGCTGCAATACTTATAACAATAGTCATATTAACAATCATAACAACAAGCCAGATAATATTGTACATATTCTATACGTATTACTATTATGAATAATAATCATATGTACTATCAGATCGCGTAAAAATCTAAGTTATCTCTTTTTCTCCTATTTTCCCGTACACGTATTACGTCCCTTGGCAATGAAATGTCAACAAGTATCATTCTGCGTGCCATAGAGTGCCCGTTTCATTTCTGACTTGTGCATATCTGTTGAAAGTACGTATACATATGATAAACTTACGGTGGAACGCAATGTTGGCTTGTCATGCCTTGTACATGCAACTTCTGGGCTCACTTGAGAAGCGATTAACGTTGTGTCTTGATACAGGTTTCCTGCAATAATTATAACAATAGTCATATTAACAATCATAACAACAAGCCAGATAATATTGTACATATTCTTTACGTATTACTATTATGAATAATAATCATATGTACTATCAGATCGCGTAAAAATCTAAGTTATCTCTGTTTGTCCTATTTTCCCGTACACGTATTACGTCCCTTGGCAATGAAATGTCAACAAGTATCATTCTGCGTGCCATAGAGTGCACGTTTCATTTTTGATGTGTGCATATCTGTTGAAAGTGCGTATACATATGAAAAACTTACGGTGGAACGCATTGTTGGCTTGTCATGGCTTGTACATGCAACTTCTGGGCTCACTTGAGAAGCGATTAACGTTGTGTCTTGATACAAGTTTGCTGCAATACTTATAACAATAGTCATATTAACAATCATAACAACAAGCCAGATAATATTGTACATATTCTATACGTATTACTATTATGAATAATAATCATATGTACTATCAGATCGCGTAAAAATCTAAGTTATCTCTTTTTCTCCTATTTTCCCGTACACGTATTACGTCCCTTGGCAATAAAATGTCAACAAGTATCATTCTGCGTGCCATAGAGTGCCCGTTTCATTTCTGACTTGTGCATATCTGTTGAAAGTACGTATACATATGAAAAACTTACGGCGGAACTCATTGTTGGCTTGTCATGGCTTGTACATGCAACTTCTGGGCTCACTTGAGAAGCGATTAACGTTGTGTCTTGATACAAGTTTGCTGCAATAATTATAACAATAGTCATATTAACAATCATAACAACAAGCCAGATAATATTGTACATATTCTTTACGTATTACTATTATGAATAATAATCATATGTACTATCAGATCGCGTAAAAATCTAAGTTATCTCTGTTTGTCCTATTTTCCCGTACACGTATTACGTCCCTTGGCAATGAAATGTCAACAAGTATCATTCTGCGTGCCATAGAGTGCACGTTTCATTTCTGATGTGTGCATATCTGTTGAAAGTGCGTATACATATGAAAAACTTACGGTGGAACGCATTGTTGGCTTGTCATGGCTTGTACATGCAACTTCTGGGCTCACTTGAGAAGCGATTAACGTTGTGTCTTGATACAAGTTTGCTGCAATACTTATAACAATAGTCATATTAACAATCATAACAACAAGCCAGATAATATTGTACATATTCTATACGTATTACTATTATGAATAATAATCATATGTACTATCAGATCGCGTAAAAATCTAAGTTATCTCTTTTTCTCCTATTTTCCCGTACACGTATTACGTCCCTTGGAAATGAAATGTCAACAAGTATCATTCTGCGTGCCATAGAGTGCCCGTTTCATTTCTGACTTGTGCATATCTGTTGAAAGTACGTATACATATGAAAAACTTACGGCGGAACTCATTGTTGGCTTGTCATGGCTTGTACACGCAACTTCTGGGCTCACTTGAGAAGCGATTAACGTTGTGTCTTGATACAAGTTTGCTGCAATAATTATAACAATAGTCATATTAACAATCATAACAACAAGCCAGATAATATTGTACATATTCTTTACGTATTACTATTATGAATAATAATCATATGTACTATCAGATCGCGTAAACATCTAAGTTATCTCTGTTTGTCCTATTTTCCCGTACACGTATTACGTCCCTTGGCAATGAAATGTCAACAAGTATCATTCTGCGTGCCATAGAGTGCACGTTTCATTTCTGATGTGTGCATATCTGTTGAAAGTGCGTATACATATGAAAAACTTACGGTGGAACGCATTGTTGGCTTGTCATGGCTTGTACATGCAACTTCTGGGCTCACTTGAGAAGCGATTAACGTTGTGTCTTGATACAAGTTTGCTGCAATACTTATAACAATAGTCATATTAACAATCATAACAACAAGCCAGATAATATTGTACATATTCTATACGTATTACTATTATGAATAATAATCATATGTACTATCAGATCGCGTAAAAATCTAAGTTATCTCTTTTTCTCCTATTTTCCCGTACACGTATTACGTCCCTTGGCAATGAAATGTCAACAAGTATCATTCTGCGTGCCATAGAGTGCCCGTTTCATTTCTGACTTGTGCATATCTGTTGAAAGTACGTATACATATGAAAAACTTACGGCGGAACTCATTGTTGGCTTGTCATGGCTTGTACATGCAACTTCTGGGCTCACTTGAGAAGCGATTAACGTTGTGTCTTGATACAAGTTTGCTGCAATAATTATAACAATAGTCATATTAACAATCATAACAACAAGCCAGATAATATTGTACATATTCTTTACGTATTACTATTATGAATAATAATCATATGTACTATCAGATCGCGTAAACATCTAAGTTATCTCTGTTTGTCCTATTTTCCCGTACACGTATTACGTCCCTTGGCAATGAAATGTCAACAAGTATCATTCTGCGTGCCATAGAGTGCACGTTTCATTTCTGATGTGTGCATATCTGTTGAAAGTGCGTATACATATGAAAAACTTACGGTGGAACGCATTGTTGGCTTGTCATGGCTTGTACATGCAACTTCTGGGCTCACTTGAGAAGCGATTAACGTTGTGTCTTGATACAAGTTTGCTGCAATACTTATAACAATAGTCATATTAACAATCATAACAACAAGCCAGATAATATTGTACATATTCTATACGTATTACTATTATGAATAATAATCATATGTACTATCAGATCGCGTAAAAATCTAAGTTATCTCTTTTTCTCCTATTTTACCGTACACGTATTACGTCCCTTGGCAATGAAATGTCAACAAGTATCATTCTGCGTGCCATAGAGTGCCCGTTTCATTTCTGACTTGTGCATATCTGTTGAAAGTACGTATACATATGAAAAACTTACGGCGGAACTCATTGTTGGCTTGTCATGGCTTGTACATGCAACTTCTGGGCTCACTTGAGAAGCGATTAACGTTGTGTCTTGATACAAGTTTGCTGCAATAATTATAACAATAGTCATATTAACAATCATAACAACAAGCCAGATAATATTGTACATATTCTTTACGTATTACTATTATGAATAATAATCATATGTACTATCAGATCGCGTAAACATCTAAGTTATCTCTGTTTGTCCTATTTACCCGTACACGTATTACGTCCCTTGGCAATGAAATGTCAACAAGTATCATTCTGCGTGCCATAGAGTGCACGTTTCATTTCTGATGTGTTCATATCTGTTGAAAGTGCGTATACATATGAAAAACTTACGTTGGAACGCATTGTTGGCTTGTCATGGCTTGTACATGCAACTTCTGGGCTCACTTGAGAAGCGATTAACGTTGTGTCTTGATACAAGTTTGCTGCAATACTTATAACAATAGTCATATTAACAATCATAACAACAAGCCAGATAATATTGTACATATTCTATACGTATTACTATTATGAATAATAATCATATGTACTATCAGATCGCGTAAAAATCTAAGTTATCTCTTTTACTCCTATTTTCCCGTACACGTATTACGTCCCTTGGCAATGAAATGTCAACAAGTATCATTCTGCGTGCCATAGAGTGCCCGTTTCATTTCTGACTTGTGCATATCTGTTGAAAGTACGTATACATATGAAAAACTTACGGTGGAACGCATTGTTGGCTTGTCATGGCTTGTACATGCAACTTCTGGGCTCACTTGAGAAGCGATTAACGTTGTGTCTTGATACAGGTTTGCTGCAATAATTATAACAATAGTCATATTAACAATCATAACAACAAGCCAGATAATATTGTACATATTCTTTACGTATTACTATTATGAATAATAATCATATGTACTATCAGATCGCGTAAAAATCTAAGTTATCTCTGTTTGTCCTATTTTCCCGTACGCGTATTACGTCCCTTGGCAATGAAATGTCAACAAGTATCATTCTGCGTGCCATAGAGTGCCCCTTTCATTTCTGACTTGTGCATATCTGTTGAAAGTACGTATACATATGAAAAACTTACGGTGGAACGCATTGTTGGCTTGTCATGGCTTGTACATGCAACTTCTGGGCTCACTTGAGAAGCGATTAACGTTGTGTCTTGATACAGGTTTGCTGCAATAATTATAACAATAGTCATATTAACAATCATAACAACAAGCCAGATAATATTGTAAATATTCTATACGTATTACTATTATGAATAATAATCATATGTACTATCAGATCGCGTAAAAATCTAAGTTATCTCTGTTTGTCCTATTTTCCCGTACACGTATTACGTCCCTTGGCAATGAAATGTCAACAAGTATCATTCTGCGTGCCATAGAGTGCACGTTTCATTTCTGATGTGTGCATATCTGTTGAAAGTGCGTATACATATGAAAAACTTACGGTGGAACGCATTGTTGGCTTGTCATGGCTTGTACATGCAACTTCTGGGCTCACTTGAGAAGCGATTAACGTTGTGTCTTGATACAAGTTTGCTGCAATACTTATAACAATAGTCATATTAACAATCATAACAACAAGCCAGATAATATTGTACATATTCTATACGTATTACTATTATGAATAATAATCATATGTACTATCAGATCGCGTAAAAATCTAAGTTATCTCTTTTTCACCTATTTTCCCGTACACGTATTACGTCCCTTGGCAATGAAATGTCAACAAGTATCATTCTGCGTGCCATAGAGTGCCCGTTTCATTTCTGACTTGTGCATATCTGTTGAAAGTACGTATACATATGAAACACTTACGGCGGAACTCATTGTTGGCTTGTCATGGCTTGTACATGCAACTTCTGGGCTCACTTGAGAAGCGATTAACGTTGTGTCTTGATACAGGTTTGCTGCAATAATTATAACAATAGTCATATTAACAATCATAACAACAAGCCAGATAATATTGTACATATTCTTTACGTATTACTATTATGAATAATAATCATATGTACTATCAGATCGCGTAAAAATCTAAGTTATCTCTGTTTGTCCTATTTTCCCGTACACGTATTACGTCCCTTGGCAATGAAATGTCAACAAGTATCATTCTGCGTGCCATAGAGTGCACGTTTCATTTCTGATGTGTGCATATCTGTTGAAAGTGCGTATACATATGAAAAACTTACGGTGGAACGCATTGTTGGCTTGTCATGGCTTGTACATGCAACTTCTGGGCTCACTTGAGAAGCGATTAACGTTGTGTCTTGATACAGGTTTGCTGCAATAATTATAACAATAGTCATATTAACAATCATAACAACAAGCCAGATAATATTGTACATATTCTTTACATATTACTATTATGAATAATAATCATATGTACTATCAGATCGCGTAAAAATCTAAGTTATCTCTGTTTGTCCTACTTTCCCGTACACGTATTACGTCCCTTGGCAATGAAATGTCAACAAGTATCATTCTGCGTGCCATAGAGTGCACGTTTCATTTCTGACTTGTGCATATCTGTTGAAAGTGCGTATACATATGAAAAACTTACGGTGGAACGCATTGTTGGCTTGTCATGGCTTGTACATGCAACTGCTGGGCTCACTTGAGAAGCGATTAACGTTGTGTCTTGATACAAGTTTGCTGCAATACTTATAACAATAGTCATATTAACAATCATAACAACAAGCCAGATAATATTGTACATATTCTTTACGTATTACTATTATGAATAATAATCATATGTACTATCAGATCGCGTAAAAATCTAAGTTATCTCTGTTTGTCCTATTTTCCCGTACACGTATTACGTCCCTTGGCAATGAAATGTCAACAAGTATCATTCTGCGTGCCATAGAGTGCACGTTTCATTTCTGATGTGTGCATATCTGTTGAAAGTGCGTATACATATGAAAAACTTACGGTGGAACGCATTGTTGGCTTGTCATGGCTTGTACATGCAACTTCTGGGCTCACTTGAGAAGCGATTAACGTTGTGCCTTGATACAAGTTTGCTGCAATAATTATAACAATAGTCATATTAACAATCATAACAACAAGCCAGATAATATTGTACATATTCTTTACGTATTACTATTATGAATAATAATCATATGTACTATCAGATCGCGTAAAAATCTAAGTTATCTCTGTTTGTCCTATTTTCCCGTACACGTATTACGTCCCTTGGCAATGAAATGTCAACAAGTATCATTCTGCGTGCCATAGAGTGCCCGTTTCATATCTGACTTGTGCATATCTGTTGAAAGTACGTGTACATATGAAAAACTTACGGTGGAACGCATTGTTGGCTTGTCATGGCTTGTACATGCAACTTCTGGGCTCACTTGAGAAGCGATTAACGTTGTGTCTTGATACAGGTTTGCTGCAATAATTATAACAATAGTCATATTAACAATCATAACAACAAGCCAGATAATATTGTACATATTCTTTACGTATTACTATTATGAATAATAATCATATGTACTATCAGATCGCGTAAAAATCTAAGTTATCTCTGTTTGTCCTATTTTCCCGTACACGTATTACGTCCCTTGGCAATGAAATGTCAACAAGTATCATTCTGCGTGCCATAGAGTGCCCGTTTCATTTCTGACTTGTGCATATCTGTTGAAAGTACGTATACATATGAAAAACTTACGGTGGAACGCATTGTTGGCTTGTCATGGCTTGTACATGCAACTTCTGGGCTCACTTGAGAAGCGATTAACGTTGTGTCTTGATACAGGTTTGCTGCAATAATTATAACAATAGTCATATTAACAATCATAACAACAAGCCAGATAATATTGTACATATTCTTTACGTATTACTATTATGAATAATAATCATATGTACTATCAGATCGCGTAAAAATCTAAGTTATCTCTGTTTGTCCTATTTTCCCGTACGCGTATTACGTCCCTTGGCAATGAAATGTCAACAAGTATCATTCTGCGTGCCATAGAGTGCCCCTTTCATTTCTGACTTGTGCATATCTGTTGAAAGTACGTATACATATGAAAAACTTACGGTGGAACGCATTGTTGGCTTGTCATGGCTTGTACATGCAACTTCTGGGCTCACTTGAGAAGCGATTAACGTTGTGTCTTGATACAGGTTTGCTGCAATAATTATAACAATAGTCATATTAACAATCATAACAACAAGCCAGATAATATTGTAAATATTCTATACGTATTACTATTATGAATAATAATCATATGTACTATCAGATCGCGTAAAAATCTAAGTTATCTCTGTTTGTCCTATTTTCCCGTACACGTATTACGTCCCTTGGCAATGAAATGTCAACAAGTATCATTCTGCGTGCCATAGAGTGCACGTTTCATTTCTGATGTGTGCATATCTGTTGAAAGTGCGTATACATATGAAAAACTTACGGTGGAACGCATTGTTGGCTTGTCATGGCTTGTACATGCAACTTCTGGGCTCACTTGAGAAGCGATTAACGTTGTGTCTTGATACAAGTTTGCTGCAATACTTATAACAATAGTCATATTAACAATCATAACAACAAGCCAGATAATATTGTACATATTCTATACGTATTACTATTATGAATAATAATCATATGTACTATCAGATCGCGTAAAAATCTAAGTTATCTCTTTTTCACCTATTTTCCCGTACACGTATTACGTCCCTTGGCAATGAAATGTCAACAAGTATCATTCTGCGTGCCATAGAGTGCCCGTTTCATTTCTGACTTGTGCATATCTGTTGAAAGTACGTATACATATGAAACACTTACGGCGGAACTCATTGTTGGCTTGTCATGGCTTGTACATGCAACTTCTGGGCTCACTTGAGAAGCGATTAACGTTGTGTCTTGATACAGGTTTGCTGCAATAATTATAACAATAGTCATATTAACAATCATAACAACAAGCCAGATAATATTGTACATATTCTTTACGTATTACTATTATGAATAATAATCATATGTACTATCAGATCGCGTAAAAATCTAAGTTATCTCTGTTTGTCCTATTTTCCCGTACACGTATTACGTCCCTTGGCAATGAAATGTCAACAAGTATCATTCTGCGTGCCATAGAGTGCACGTTTCATTTCTGATGTGTGCATATCTGTTGAAAGTGCGTATACATATGAAAAACTTACGGTGGAACGCATTGTTGGCTTGTCATGGCTTGTACATGCAACTTCTGGGCTCACTTGAGAAGCGATTAACGTTGTGTCTTGATACAGGTTTGCTGCAATAATTATAACAATAGTCATATTAACAATCATAACAACAAGCCAGATAATATTGTACATATTCTTTACATATTACTATTATGAATAATAATCATATGTACTATCAGATCGCGTAAAAATCTAAGTTATCTCTGTTTGTCCTACTTTCCCGTACACGTATTACGTCCCTTGGCAATGAAATGTCAACAAGTATCATTCTGCGTGCCATAGAGTGCACGTTTCATTTCTGACTTGTGCATATCTGTTGAAAGTGCGTATACATATGAAAAACTTACGGTGGAACGCATTGTTGCTTGTCATGGCTTGTACATGCAACTGCTGGGCTCACTTGAGAAGCGATTAACGTTGTGTCTTGATACAAGTTTGCTGCAATACTTATAACAATAGTCATATTAACAATCATAACAACAAGCCAGATAATATTGTACATATTCTTTACGTATTACTATTATGAATAATAATCATATGTACTATCAGATCGCGTAAAAATCTAAGTTATCTCTGTTTGTCCTATTTTCCCGTACACGTATTACGTCCCTTGGCAATGAAATGTCAACAAGTATCATTCTGCGTGCCATAGAGTGCACGTTTCATTTCTGATGTGTGCATATCTGTTGAAAGTGCGTATACATATGAAAAACTTACGGTGGAACGCATTGTTGGCTTGTCATGGCTTGTACATGCAACTTCTGGGCTCACTTGAGAAGCGATTAACGTTGTGCCTTGATACAAGTTTGCTGCAATAATTATAACAATAGTCATATTAACAATCATAACAACAAGCCAGATAATATTGTACATATTCTTTACGTATTACTATTATGAATAATAATCATATGTACTATCAGATCGCGTAAAAATCTAAGTTATCTCTGTTTGTCCTATTTTCCCGTACACGTATTACGTCCCTTGGCAATGAAATGTCAACAAGTATCATTCTGCGTGCCATAGAGTGCCCGTTTCATATCTGACTTGTGCATATCTGTTGAAAGTACGTGTACATATGAAAACTTACGGTGGAACGCATTGTTGGCTTGTCATGGCTTGTACATGCAACTTCTGGGCTCACTTGAGAAGCGATTAACGTTGTGTCTTGATACAGGTTTGCTGCAATAATTATAACAATAGTCATATTAACAATCATAACAACAAGCCAGATAATATTGTACATATTCTTTACGTATTACTATTATGAATAATATCATATGTACTATCAGATCGCGTAAAAATCTAAGTTATCTCTGTTTGTCCTATTTTCCCGTACACGTATTACGTCCCTTGGCAATGAAATGTCAACAAGTATCATTCTGCGTGCCATAGAGTGCACGTTTCATTTCTGATGTGTGCATATCTGTTGAAAGTGCGTATACATATGAAAAACTTACGGTGGAACGCATTGTTGGCTTGTCATGGCTTGTACATGCAACTTCTGGGCTCACTTGAGAAGCGATTAACGTTGTGCCTTGATACAAGTTTGCTGCAATAATTATAACAATAGTCATATTAACAATCATAATAACAAGCCAGATAATATTGTACATATTCTTTACGTATTACTATTATGAATAATAATCATATGTACTATCAGATCGCGTAAAAATCTAAGTTATCTCTGTTTGTCCTATTTTCCCGTACACGTATTACGTCCCTTGGCAATGAAAATGTCAACAAGTATCATTCTGCGTGCCATAGAGTGCCCGTTTCATATCTGACTTGTGCATATCTGTTGAAAGTACGTGTACATATGAAAAACTTACGGTGGAACGCATTGTTGGCTTGTCATGGCTTGTACATGCAACTTCTGGCTCACTTGAGAAGCGATTAACGTTGTGTCTTGATACAGGTTTGCTGCAATAATTATAACAATAGTCATATTAACAATCATAACAACAAGCCAGATAATATTGTACATATTCTTTACGTATTACTATTATGATAATAATCATATGTACTATCAGATCGCGTAAAAATCTAAGTTATCTCTGTTTGTCCTATTTTCCCGTACACGTATTACGTCCTTGGCAATGAAATGTCAACAAGTATCATTCTGCGTGCCATAGAGTGCACGTTTCATTTCTGATGTGTGCATATCTGTTGAAAGTGCGTATACATATGAAAAACTTACGGTGGAACGCATTGTTGGCTTGTCATGGCTTGTACATGCAACTGCTGGGCTCACTTGAGAAGCGATTAACGTTGTGTCTTGATACAAGTTTGCTGCAATACTTATAACAATAGTCATATTAACAATCATAACAACAAGCCAGATAATATTGTACATATTCTATACGTATTACTATTATGAATAATAATCATATGTTACTATCAGATC